>RJWT010018065.1:0-19070 GCA_004365215.1 Cuniculus paca
TAAGATAGGAGAACAGCTTGAGTCCAGGAATTCTAGACCAGTCTGAGCAACAACTTGTCTTTGTCTTTTGATAGAGCAAGTGTGGGATATTTTAATCCAAAGACAGGAACAATATTAAGATGTTTAGGAGAAAAAACCTGGATTTCTCAACTTCTAATTTTGGATAAAAGCTGGAAGTTCACACTGAAACAGCATCAGGTAGAAAAAAAGTTAGCCTCGATCACGAAGACTATTTTACAAATGACTTCCAAACATAAAGCTTTCAAGAAAATGCATGATTTCATGATTTTGAAAATTTCAAGTTTCTTTCAAGAAGTGATTTAATAAAAGTCAAAACAAATGACATGCTGTGGTATCTTCAGTGTCCTATGCTGCCTGACTTTTCTGCCTACAGATGACGAATTTCAAGGGGTGCACCCAAAGATGGACCTAGGTGGGAATGGTGCTCCTGGCAATTGCTGAAGATGTCTTGTCTAAGGGTTCCGGTGATGGGAGCAAATACACCTAATAGAGTTCAACTCAGAAAACACAGGGTATAATATTATGCTGTGAAAGGAGAAATGATGTTAAGTGTCAGGAGTGAGTGACTGTGTTTAGCTGGTCCCTAGAACATTCCCTGCTCATAACAGGGTTACAACTCAATTTTAGACTTCATATAACCTTATACTGAAATCTTTTCTTAAGATGTTTTACATGACTTCTATACTTTATCAATAACAGCAACATTGGTTTAAAAAATTCCTTAGATCACTAATAGATTCTATAATTTTTGCTCTTGCTTTAATACTTACCATTTTCAGTCAGGAAACTTTGGAGTAGAATAAATAAAGTAAATAGAAGAGAAAAACAGATCAGTCTTGTTGGGTTCATCCTGAGGCAACGCTATTCACTAAGTAAATTTTGAGTTAATGTAAATGTAGATAAATTGCTAACCTTCAGAATATTTTACTTTTTTAACCTGGCAAGTTTGCTCGCTGTTTTTTGAATGGAATCTCTGAATTATATTTACTAAATAACAAAGTGAGAACTTATTTATTTATTCAGGTGAATGGCTGCTTGCTAGAAAAGTTGTTGATTAATATTTGACACAAAACATGCATAAGCTCTACAGCAGTGGTACTCAAATTTTGGGAGCATAAAAACATTTTTTCCTCTTAAAAATTAGTGAGGATCCCAAGGAATTTTTGTTTCTTGGAGTGAACTCTGAAGTTGTCATTTTTAGAAAATACAATGGAGAAAGTTTTGAAGTATTTTATGAAAACATATAAATCTGTTGCATGTTAAAATAAATGATATCTGAGAAATACGTGGTTCAGAAATTAATAAGCAGCATTATTTTTCATTTGTGTGAATCTCTATAATGACTATTCTAATACAAGATAGCTGAATTCACATCCCTGCTTCTGTACTTAGACTGTTGTAACATGATTTGGGAGTGAAGTATATGAAGAAAATGTGACCTCATATTACAGTGGAATGTGACTGCAAAAATGTTCTTGGGGACCTTAAAGGGGCCACAGGGCACATGAGGAGAACCACTGCTTCTAAGTGCCCTTTTACTGTCTGTTTTCTCTCTTCCTCAGTCTCCTCATATATGGATTATACTTGACGTTTCTTTTTCTTTCACTTTGTATTGTACATGGTTTTGTTTGTTTCTCCTTCCCTTATTCATTATTCTCAATTTTCTTTTGCTGACCTCTGTCTTCTGCAGTTTTGCTACTTCCCCTTAAAATCCTGTCTATTTTGTTCTTTTCAGATGATCAATAAAAATAAAGTATGTTTCTCTAGGAAAGTTACTTTCTTGATATTGCATGGGAGGATGTGTGATAATTTCTATTTATTTCTCCCCAAGTTTTCTCTGAAAATAGCACTACCTAGTCATATAAATAAAGCAACAAGAAGTCAGATAATTTTAATTTTCCACTTTACCTCAGTCCATACATTGAGTGTTATTATGCCCCCAGAATTCATCCTACATTTATTTGCCTTCAGTTTCACATATCTAAGTCCAATTCAAGTTTAATCCACTTTTCCCCCTCATTATTATATCACAAAAGTCTAATAACTGTTTTTTCTTCTTTCTTCTTACCCAACTCTACTGCTCTGATAAATTCTCTAATCAGTGGCCAACGTGATTTCTAATGATGCTATCGGTAACTTACTTGAACTCCTTTTCTAGTTGGGGTACTATACCAGGTGTTGTAGTGATACAGGGGAATGAAACTCCCAACCCACTATGTCTGGTACGAGTTTGTGTTCTCTAAAATTGAAGAATGAATTTTAGGAACAACGGAGGTTAAGAGCAGAATATATTTATTGGGAGAAAGAAAGAAAGCTTCTGTCAGAGGGACAGAAGGAGTCCCGAGTGGGTTGCCAGAGACTCTGTCTTTTAGGGACTTTTTATAGAGTAGATGGGTCCAAGGTGGGGAAGAATGGGAATTCCTAAGGTGGGCATAAGGTGGGACAGAACTATGGTTAACCAATAAGGTTAATTGCTCAGGTAAAATTGATTAAGTCCAGGACAAATGGGGAAGCGAGTCACGTAGCCAGCGAGCATGTTTAAGGAACAGTGACTTTTCCCTAGGGGATCGAGATAGGTGACTCTGGTTTCCTTAGGGAGCTAAGGACCTATTTAGAATACTAGTCCTCAGGAAGTGGGTGCATTTGTTTGATCTGTTGTCCTGGATTCGGCCCACAGCAGGAGGTGCTTTTCTCCTTTACAGTTGTAGGGTATCTAGGTTTTTGCATTGGCTCCATGGAGGACCTGGCCCTGTCTGACTGCCTATAATAATTCTAACTATCTCAGTTTCCTGTAACAGTAGGTGTTGGCTGATAATATTTCATAGCTGAGTTGGTGTTCTCTGAGGAAGTGACTTTCAAAAGGAGGAACTATCTCCTCTAGAGGATGTGGCCCTTCAGAACCCAAGGACAGAAAATGGCCGGTGACAGATAGGCAGACTACAAAAATGCTGACGCCCTACACTGCTGTATAATCTGTGCTATAGAAAGCCCCATTTGATCAGAAGAAAGGTATTGTCTACTGAGATTACATACTCACTTCCTGAACTCCTGTTATCCTGAGGTAGCACTTTGTCTCAACTCTACTTCTAGGGAACTCACAATAAAACATTCAAAATCCAATACCCTATGTCAAATTATATTCTTTTCCTGCTTAAAACTTTCCAGTGAATTTCAAACTCTTTATTATTACCTATAAAGTACTGCTTTTATGGGTGTGTATCTATTTACCCATTGACATTGTCTCTTTTCAATCAACAGAGGAAGGTACTTCCCCAGGAATTTGTTTTTGCTATATCATATCTGAAAAGCTCCATCTAAATTTTTGTGAAAGCATTTTTTTCATGATTGGGTTTTAGGTTTATTATTTCATAGAGGCTTTTATGAATATTCTATATAAATTTGTCCATAATTTCTTCAATTCCATAATTCTGTTGAATTACTATTTTATATTTTTTAGAGAATTTATTATTGGACATCATCTTGGTTATAAAATTCTTTTTTTTTTTTTTTTTTTTGCGGCACCGGGGATTGAACTCACAACCTTGTGCTTGCCGGGCAGGTGCTTAGACCACTGAGCTAGATCCCCAGCTCTGTTTTTTGAGACAGGGTCTCACTATGCCGTTCAGGCTGGCCTTGAGCTCACTTTGTAGCCCAGGCTGGTCTCGAACTCACAACGATCCACCTGTCTCAGCCTCCTGAGTGCTGGGATTACAAGCGTGAGCCACCACGCCCAGCTTAAAATTCTTTTCTTCTAAATTTTGTCTCTGTGTTAGTTTTCTAAATGCTGCCCACAATACTGATTATCCACAGTCTAAAAGGGGAGAGGTTTAATTTGGTTCATGTTTTAAAGAGATTTAGTCCCAAGGCAGTTGGCTCTAAGACAGAAACATGGTGCAAGGGCACTGTGAAGCAAGGCTGGTTAGTTCATGGCGGGAGGCAGCAGCACCAGAGTGGAAGGGATTAGGTACCACATATTGACTGCAAAACTACACTGCCATGGCTTACAGAGACACATCCACTAACGGGCTCCACCAACTCCCAAGTAGATCCCAAAGTCATTTGTGTTGAAAACCCACCTTAACCACCACATTCCAAACCGTATCAACTTTATAATCAAATATATCTCCATGAACCATACTTAATCTCCTAATAAAGACAATAGCAAGTTCATTACTGCACCTCACCTAATATAAAAATCTTAATAAAATTGGAAATGTGACAAAACCTTTCCCAACAGTTCCAACAGTTTTTCAAAAGTACAAATCAAATTCCCTTTCAAAACTAAAGGCAAACTCTTAGCTGTGAACTTCTAAAAATCAAAAACAAGTTACATAACTCCAAGGTAAAATGGCATGAAGTAAGTGTTTCCATTTCAAAGCATTCCCATTTCAAAAGGGACAAACAGAAGGATGGAAAAAAATTGGACTAAAACAAAACCAACATTCAGGGAAAAAAATTAATTCCTGTAACTCCATATTCAGCATCTGGAACACAAGGCGAGATGTGATTTCCAGAGAGCTTGGGCAGCTCCACTCCTGTGGCCTTGCTGATTGAAGCCCACATGGCCTCTCTCTTAATCTGGCTCTGCTCATGGCATGCAGCATTCCTCAGCAGATATTCTGTATTCCTGTCATCTCCAACTTCCTAAGGTCTCCAATGCACCTTCTGCTTCACTTTCACAGATCCATGCATTATCTTGTCAGAGACACCTTCCCTGGCTTCCCAAGTCTTCCTTTGAAAGCTGGGTGCAAACTCCTCTGAACCCACCACTCTTACATTCTTCATGCAGGAAAAACAGCATCATTACAAGGTCCATCAAGTTGACACACTATTGTAATTGCCTCACCCATTTCTTACCCATTTTGGGTTTGATATTAGAAAAATAAACTTCTATAGATTAAACTTTTGAGATTTCTTTTTTTTTTGACCTTCAGGCATATATTGTTTTGGCTAAAAGTAAAATGTCAATAGTAGTTAATCTTGTTTGTAAAGTCTCATAATCTAGTTTTTAAAAGTAAGAATAAAGAGATTTGTTTATTTTCTGTTACTACAAAGCAAAAGTGCTCTCCATTTAGCAGGAAAAATCAAAAACATTTTACTATCTCACAATTTTGCAGACTCAGGAATGCAGGCAGGTTATGTGGGAAGTTCTGCTGTCAAGTCACTCATGACATTTCAGCCAGATGTTTGGCTAGTGTGGCAGTTATCTTAAGGTTCAACAGGGTTCATTTCAAAACAGATATTAGCAATTCTCATTTCCTCAGGATACTGAGTGTTCCCAGCACTGATTGGCTCTCAGAGTGAATCTCTCAGAGTGAATGATGAGAGAAAAGGAGAGGGCAAGAAAGAAGGAAGGAGAGGGAGAAAGAAAAAGAAAAGAGAGAGAGAGAGAGAATAACCTAGTTGTAAACTCCCCATTTTATAATTAAACTTGCAAAAAACATTCTGTCACTTCTGCCACATGTTTTTCACTAGAAGAGTCATGAAGTACACCCTGACTCCAAAGATAGTAGAATATAACTGCATCATTTGACTAGAAGTATCAAAGAAGTGTGGATATATCTTTCAAAGTAGTTCAGGTGACCTTACTGGGGGCAAGCTTGAAATTCCTGCTAGTTGTACGGCTTTTGTGGTGACATGATTTGAGCTCAGAAGTTCAAGAACAGCCTAGAGAAGTAAGATGTTTCCCTGACAAAGAACAACTGAAGAAACTCATGACTGTGAAACCACCTCCACAAAATGTTCTGAAGGATATTTAGAAAGAGGTAATAAAGACCACAGTTTTAAGAACACCAATAGAAAGAATCCACTAAGCAAGGCAAGTAATTAAACAGAGGAGAAAGACAGAGAATCAATAATAAGAAAATAATGTGACAAAGATAAGTCAATACATATCAGTTATAGCTATCAATGTAAATGGCCTCAATTCACCAATTAAAAGAAACAGACTGGCAGGAAATGGGATCGAACAATATGCTGCCTAAAAGAAACACATTTAACTCAAAAAGAAATTCATAGACTGAAAAATCAAAGGACAGAAAACAATATTTCATGTGACAGGAATACAGAAAAAAGCAAGGATAGATATTTGTTTTGCAGACAAAGTGACCCTCAAGCCTAGACTGATTACAGGAGATAAAAAGGTCATTATATACTTGTTAAGGGAAAACTCCAAGAAGAAGAGATAACAATCATAAATATATACATGTACCAAATACTGGCATAACCAACTATATAAAGTAAATATTAATGGACATGAAAAATCAAATAGCCAGGGATATAACTCAGTGGCACAGTCCCTGCCTCGCAAGTGCAAGATCCTGAGTTTGATTTCCAGTACCAAAAAAATTGGGGTGGGGATGTAGCTCCATGGTAGAGTGCTTGCCTAGCATGCACAAGGCCTTGAGTTCAATCCCCAGTGCCACAGAAAGAAGGAAAGAAAGAAAGAAAGAAAGAAAGAAAGAAAGAAAGAAAGAAAGAAAAAAGAAAATCAAAAAGCACCAGCACAATTGTAATGGGGGCCCTTAATACCCCACTGTCACAAATAGATCAGCTAGATAAAAAATCAAAAAAGAAATGTCAGAACTGAACCAAACTGTGAACAAATGGACTTCATAGATGTCTACAGAGTGTTCCATCCCACATCAGAATGTACATTCTTCTCAGCTCCACGGGCAATGTTTTCAAAATAGACCACATACTGGCTCATAGAACATGCTTAAGTAAATGCAAATTAATTGAAATTACCCCATGCACATTATCAGACAATAGTGCCATGTAATTACAAATAAATGGAAAAACAAAACACAAAAACTCCATAAACACATGGAAATTAATAATGGCCCCCTGAAAAACCAATAGGTCACAGATTAAATTAAAGAAACAATTAAACAGTATCTACAATTAAAAAGATAATGCTGATAAAACATACCAGAACTTATGAGATGCAGTGAAAGTTGTCCTATGAGGGAAATTTATAACATTGAACTCTCACATCAGAGAAACAGAGTGAGCTCAAATAAACAACCTAATGTCAACCCCAGACTTCTAGAAAAAGAACAAGTCAAGCTCAAAGTTTGTACCAGGGTGGAAAGTATAAAGATCAGAGCAGAAATTAAAGATACTGAGAATACAAAAACAATATAAAGAATCAATGAATCAAAGAGTTGGTTCTTTGAAAGATTAAATAAAATCAGTAAATCCTTAACCAAACATTAGAAAGAAAGAAAGAGAGAAAGAAAGAAAGAAAGAAAGAAAGAAAGAAAGAAAGAAAGAAAGAAAAAAGATTGATTCAAATTCACGCAATTAGGGATGAAAAGCAGAAAAATCACAACAAATCCTGCAGAAATCCAGAGGATCATCAATATCAGTATCAAGAACATTTATTCTAATAGGATGCAAAACAGAAGAAATGGACAGATTCTTGGATACATATGAATTACCAAAGCTGAATCAAAAAGATATAAAATTCTAGATAACCCAATATCTTTCAATTAAATTAGAAATGTAATTAAAAACTTACCAACAAAGAAAATTCCAGGATTCACTGCTAAATTCTACAAGAAATTTAGAGAAGATTTAATGCCATTACTCATCAAACTCTTTAATGAAATTGAAAGGAAAGTCATACTCCCAAAGTCATTCCTTGAAGCAAATACTACTCTCATACCAAAACTAGAGAAGGATTCAACCAAAATAGAGAATTACAGGCCAATCTTTCTAATGAACATAGATGAAAAAACCTCAATAAATAAGATACTGGCAAAGAGAATGTAGTAAATCACCAACATTATACACAAAGACCAAGTAGGGTTCATCCCAGGGATGCAGAGATGGTTCAACATATGAAAATCAATCAATGTAACTCACCATGTCAACATAGTCAAGCACAAAAGTCACATGATCATTTTAATAGATACAGAAAAAGCATCTGACAGAGTCAAATACCCATTCATGAAAATGACTACAGAAAATTAGAATAGGTGATCTTTATCTCATTTTGATAAAAGTCTTCTATGACTAACCACCTGCCCCCTAAATGGTCAAAAAACTAAAGGCCTTCATTCTAAAATCAGGAACAAGATAAAGATGTTCAATGTCACCACTCTTATTAAGTACAGTTGTGGAAACATTAGCTAGAGCAATCAGACAAGAGAGAGAAATAAAAGGAATAAGGATAAGAAAGAAAGAAGTTAAAGTATCATTATTTGCAAATGATGTGATACTTTACATAGAGTGCTCCTAAAACTTCACCAAAATAATTCTAGATTTAATAACCAAATTCAGTCACATAGCTGGATACAAAGTGAACACTCAAAAATCAATAGTATTTCTTTACAAAAATAGTAAACTCACTGAAAGAGAAATTAGGGAAACCAAACCTTTCATAATCACCTCATAAAAAATAAATTCTCAATAAGTGATCTAACAAAGGAAATAAAAGATCTTTACATTGAAAACTACAATAACCTAAAAAAGGAAATTGAAGAGAACATCAGAAAATGGAAAGATTTCTTGGTCTTAGGTAGGAAAAACAAAAACAGTGGAAATGGCCATACTTTTAAAATTGTTATATAGATTTAATACAATCCTGATCAAAATTCCAACAGAATTCCAATTTTACAGACCTAAAATAGCAAAAACAATTCTGGGCAACAAAGGCAAGACAGGAGGCATCACAATCTCTAACTTTAAATTATACTACAAAGCTACTGTGATTAAAACAGTATTACACTGGCAAACAAACAAACAAACATACATACATAAGCAAGGATCAATGGAACAGATCAGAAGATGCAAAAACAAATCCAAACACACTCAGCAACCTTATCTTCAACAAAGGAACCAAAGACCTTCACTGGAAAAAAAGCCTCTTTAATAAATGATGCTGGAAAAACTGGCTCTACACATGCTAAAGTCTAAAACTACACCCATGTCTCTGACCATGCACTCAAGTAAAATCTAAATGGATCAAAGATCTAAATATTAAAACAAGAACATTCCATATCCTGGAAGAGAGAATAGGTAGGACTCTTGAAGACACAGGTATAAGCAAAGAATTCATGAACAAAATCCCAAATGCACAGGAATGTTAAAAAGAATGAATGGGATCCCATCTCATTGAAAAGCTTTTGTGCATCCAATGAGATATCCAACAGAGTGAAGAGACAACCCACAGAGTTCTTCAGTCAAAGGAATACTATGTAGACTATCAAAGAACTAAAAAAGAAAAAAAATCATACCGCCCTAAATTAAAGACCCAATGTAAAAATAGGCATCTGAAATGAATAAACACTTCTCAAATGAGGAAGTAAAAATGGCAAATAAATATTTTTTTAAAATGTTCAGCATCACTAGTCATTCAAGAGATGCAAATTAAGACAACACTGAGATTCCACCTCACTCCCAAAAGAATGATTATTACCAAAAAATCAACCAATTACAAATGCTGGTAGGGCTATGGTGAAAAGAAACCCTTCTCCACTGTTGGTGGGAGTGTAGACTGGTGCAACCACTGTGAATAACAGTGTGGAGATTCCTCAGAATACTAAAACTAGAGGTTGCATTTGATCCAGCAATTCCCCTTTTGGTATCTTTCTGAGAGAATTAAAAGCATCACACCACAGCAATATATGCACACCCATGTTTACAGAAGAACAGTTTGTAATAGCTAAATCTTGGAAAGAGCCCAAATGCCCACCAACCAATGAATGGATAAAGAAGTTTTTGTTTTGTTTTGTTTTTAGTACAATGGAGTGCTACTCACCCATAAAGAAAGACAATTTTGAGACATTTCTAGGTAAATGGATGTACCTTGAGACCATACTCATCAGTGAAGTAAATAAAATGCACATGTGTAAATATGACATTGTTTCTGTGGTGTGGAAAACTGGAAGTGTAAACAAGGACCAAAATTTGTACTACATATTATGAAATCAGAAGATAATTCTCAAATGGGAAGGGGAATTAGGGAGGGTGGAAGGAAAGAGGAAGAAAGAAAAAAAAAACAAGGAAAAAGTGGAAACAAAACTTTTGTAAATAAGGAAGGGAAGAGGGTTTGAAGGGAGTGTAGGGGTATGGGGAAAAAAGAAGAATGAAGATATATTATGTACAGACACAAATTTCCTATGATGAATGTGATCATTATACATATCTAAAATATACCAATAAACTTAATTAAAAAGGACCTGCCTGGAAACAGTAAGATACTATCTCTAAACAAGGAAATAAAACAAAAATTTTTAAAAATAAAGTTACTGCAATAGATTATACAAAGTTGTGTAAAGAAAATTATATTACAGTTGTAGAGTCAAAACATTCTAAGAATTTCTAAGTGCTGCAGAAGAGCACCTTAAATCAAAGTGATAGGTAAAGGTTTCACTGAATAAGTAGTCAGTGTTATCTTTTGATAAGTAAACACTTGAGTAAAATTATATTAGATGAAAGAAACAGGATAAGAAAATAAAACAAAAATGCTGAATCTGATTCCCAAAAAATGGGAAATAGTTTGACTAGGGCAAGTCTATGTAAGGGAGGAGTGTTTGGATTGCTGACCTGGGGCTAAAGAAAGAAAAAGAACCTACCTACTTCTGTTCTTTTGTGATCTGCAGATGACCAGAAAAAAATTTTAAATAGAAAATAATGTCTTTTAAAATATCGAGGGCTTAATCAGTGTGGCCGTGTTCTCACAGAGAGTGAAACAGTAACTGTGTGAGATGTGATTCAGGATTTCATACAGCTGCCTACTTCCCAGCATCCACACAACTTGTAAAATGCTAGCGCTGGAAACATCTTTCCCACCAGCGGGAAAACCTCTCTGCTCTTCCTTTGAAACTCCCACCCCGTCTACAATTGTACTAGGCTACATTCCAATGAATAACTCACTTTATTGACTAACAAATATCAGAGGTAGGATAAACACTTCAATGGTTTCTTCTGCTGAACAAGTGGTTTACTGAAGCAAGTATATCTGAATACATTTCTTCAGTGGAAACTATGTTAACGCATAAAACCAGGTCAATAATTCAGATAAGCAGACAGCTAAATCTAGAGGTGGAGGATAGAGACAGAGCAAACTCATTAATTGACAATTTTGAAACTGAGCCAGTTAATTAAGTCAAAAGCCCAAACCAACTCATCCACTAGATTGAACCTGTGTTTAAACTTCATTAATTGCAAAGTTGGAGGATAAGAACAAGGAGGAGGGGGAGGGGGAGGAGAGAAGTGAGAGGAGGGAGAGAAGGGGAAGGGAAGAGGAGGAGGATGGGAAAGATGGTTGACTACCAGCCGGGCGTGGTGGCTCACGCCTTTAATCCCAGCACTCGGGAGGCTGAGACAGGCAGATCGTTGTGAGTTCGAGACCAGCCGGGGCTACAAAGTGAGCTCAAGGCCAGCCTGAACGGCATAGTGAGACCCTGTCTCAAAAACAGGGCTGGGGATCTAGCTCAGCGGTCTAAGCGCCTGCCTGGCAAGCGCAAGGTCATGAGTTCAATCCCCGGTGCCGCAAAAAAAAAAAAAAAAAGTTGGTTGACTACCAATGTTCCACATTCTCCAAGTAGACATAAATTATTATACCCATTTTAAAAAGAAAAAAGGTTACTATAATCAATGATTACACAAAAATACCCATAATGGTAAAGTTAAGTTCCTATCATTGTACATAAATCTCCAATATTCAACCTGTTTTATGGTTCATCATAGACAAGGATATTCGTGGATGCAACTTATATGCAATTTTCAGATATCAGAGGACCTCCAACTCTTGCAATGGTCAAATAGGGAACATTTAGGTCACTACGTCAGATTGCTTACCTGTTTGTGTAATGCACACTCAGAAAATGAGGTCTGGCAGCTTCAAAAACGATACAATTATTTTTGAGAATTGAGAATGACATAACCATTTTATGATTTTACAAATTTAATAAAATACAGAATATATCTAGAGGGAGATTCTACCTTGATTTTCAATTAGCAAAACCAAACAAGGTAAACATGATTAGTCACAATAATTTTCGCAATCTCAATCATTATTCATTACATTACTTTGGGGATCATTTCTGCTTTCTTAGTTGGGATAAATAAACATGGCATAAAATGAAGTAGTTCTTTTTGTTTCTGTGCTAGCTGAACTTTTCTATATCCTTTGCACAGTGAAGCTATAAAAGCCTTTTGTATTTTGTGCCTAACTTTTAAAGATGGATAGACAATGTTTCTTAACATAAAGAAGATAAGGGAAATATGTGTTTATAGTTAATAAAGCTAGGTGAAATAATCATTCTGAGAATACCTGTTCATTCTTAGCACTAAGTGAACATATGTTGCAGCACACTTGTAACCAGTTTTCCATCAAGCACAGTCAGTATCTAATGATAATCTTTCAATCCGTAATAACAAATACACATCTTCCGAGGAGACCCTATTTCCTACACTTGTGAGATAAATTACTTTCGAGTTTGTGTTTCGTTCCCCATTCCCACACACTCTTGAGTCATTAGTTCTTATCATTAACTTTCAGGAAATAATAATTAACCCAATGATTTAACACCATCACAACAGTCCCTTAATATGCCATGTCTCTCTTCCTGATATCCCATTGTTTCTCTCCTTGTTTTGCTGTATCTCTTTTACAAATTACTCAACATTTTTAACACAGCTTGAGAAATCTTTTTAAATGATTCAACCAACTGGATACAAATATACAGTTTAAAATTTCACAGGATGTGTTTTAAGCAGACCAAATCTAATGCCCTGTGAAAGAATAATATTCAATAAAGTGTGTAGAAAGGTTAATTAGACAGTCAGTAGTAGGTTCTGGACATAGTTTGCAATCATCTTCCTTTTAGACCAGTTCTTCTTTTCTTGATTAGTTTGTCAGTTTGTCATTCTTAGAATTGCTTTGAAAATTTAGTTCTTATATCATGTCAATTTGTAAAAAGAAATTATGTTAATGATGTTTTAGATTTTTTTTTCTATTATTGTTTTGACACTGACTATTCTGTACCTCATTTAGAAATCTCACATATCTCAGGGAAGACCTTTTTGTAAACTCATCTTATCCTTAAGGAAGGACAATTTATGAACCTGTCATGCAGGCTTCATCCCTCAGCTAAAACCTATTCCCAGACCACTCTACTCTCATTTCACTGTTGTCAGAACAATACATGCTGAAGTCCAAAACTGTCTTCTTCTAGAAGACTCATTTGTCTACTGGTCTTAAAAATGAATAGCAGATAGCAAACCAGGTATGGTGGTGCTTGCCTGTGATCCCAGTACTAGAAAGGCTGAGGCAAGAGGATCTCCGTGAGTTCAGGACCAACCTGAATTATAGAGCAAGACCCTGTCTCAACCCCTACCAAATAAAATAGTAGATAGTGCTTTGGGTTAAATTGTGTCCCCCACCTCAAAAATTTATGTGTTAAATTTGTTACCCATGAGATAATAGTGTCTGGAAATAGGACTTTCTGAAGCAGTTAGCACTAGATAAATTCATGACAGCAGGGCCCTTGTCATAAAATCAGTGGCTTTATAAGAAAAGGAAGATTGTGAGATTGCTCTTTACCCTGTAATACGCATGGAGAAGGTGGCTGTCAGTAAGCCGGAGGAAGGCTCTCACCAGGAATTTTGTCTTTATTCTTGGATTTTCCAGTCTCCAAAACAGTGAGAAACAAATATCCTTTTTTGAAGCACTTGGTGTATAGTCTCTGATACTTGATGAAAGTAGCCAAAGTTGCATCATACAGTCACAGAAATCACATCTTTGTACATTTATTGATTTATTAATATTTTTCAATTAGGAAAACCAAATAAGATAAACATCGTTCATAGTAAGTTTTGCAATCTCAATCATTGTTCATTAGTGTAATATATTTATATATTATCATATATTGTATATTTTATAATGTGTATTACATATAATATAATTAATATTTGGTTCCAAATTTTTCTCATACTTGACTTCTAAAAAGTTTTGTATTAGACTAATTCATTCTTATTATGCTAATCTGGTTCTCATTTTGTTAGAATTTCTCTTCTGAAGGAATACTCACTGTTTCTGGTTTTCCTGGTGGTTTCTCAGGAAGGCTTCATTATGAATAATTTGATAATTATAATTTCTGCAGAAGCAAGTGGATAAATTGAGTCAGCAGTTAGTGATTTTTTTAAATTTTAAAATTCATGATACAGATTTCCAAAAAAATTAAGAGGAGAATAAAAATGGTTAATATATTGCATATTGTTATCTTCAAAGTAGTTGCTCCAATTACAAGATAAAGGCATGAAAAAATGATCCAAGAGTGAAAGCACAAACCATTCTTTTTGATGAATTAACAGCAATTAGTAGTATAATTATCTATTATATATATATATCTCATATATATCATATTCCCCTTCTTTCTTTTCTCCTTTCCCCCATCCCAGTTGTCCCTTCCTTTTGAGTAGTTTCTTCCCTTTTCACTTTTACAATATCTATTGTACTTTTGGATCTTATTTACTCTTTCAGTTTCTTACACTAGGGAGACAATACAATGTTTACACATGTGAGTCTGATTTATTTCACTTATGAGTATGGTAGTTATTTTTTTTAATGCACAGAAAAACAAACTCCCTAAGTATCAGGGTATAGTAGTACACAAGTGTAATTCCAGTTACTTAGGTCGCTGAGGTAAGACAATCTCCAAAAAAATGCACAGATAAAGAAGAATAACAAAATATACTTAGTTTACTTAATAATTCAATTAGAAAAGTGATTCCAATTACAGAAAATCTGGAAGTTAATGTCTAGAAGATGCACTATCCTTCACAGAAAATCAAAAAATGGTGTCTCTTTAGTTAAAAAACAAAAGATATATAAAAATTTATTTAAGTCCTAAAGAAAAACCAACTGTGTACTTATAGTCCTATTTCTTACATCTTTGTTAATATTTGATCATTGACTTATAATCTGACTGAATTATTGTCTCGTTTTGAGAAAAACATGCTTATATTTATCGATGACTTATTAAAGGATGGGATCTCAAAATATTCAGTGAGATCAGCTTTGCAGCTCGACATGAGATTTATGCCACTGAAAAGAGGAATATAATCAGAGAACTGAGCAGTGGGAGGAATAGGTTTGTCCTCTAGAACTGACGAACTCTTATCCAATGTTGCCTGTTCAGAGTTGAACTGCATTGGGCCAAGTGACCCAAACATTCTCCCCTTACCTCACTCAGTGACAGGGTGGGTGCTGTTCTGGGAAAGGCAAAGAACTGCCTGGAGATGAAGGTCGCTTGAGAGGAGCTCACTGCTCAGGATGCCTGCTGTCCTTCTTCTCCACAGCTGTGCAGGTCTAGGTTGGCAAATTTCAGTTTCTTCTGCAGCATCTGGATGTTGAAGATTACTCATTACCATTCTATTACAGGTAAAGACAAGGTTAGAAAACTATCAATGATGTTTTTTCACAAAATATCCCAAAAAAAGCACAATTAAGGCTATTAAGTCACTGGCCATGTTCTATGACATGTCCACATCCAATCACTCAGTCTACCAAGGTCACCACCTGACTAGTCATTGGGAAACTGGTTTTCACTGTGGAAGGCCATCTGCTTATGTTCTGGCTATAGTCCTTGTTCCTTTTATTCTCTTTCATTCCAATTTAACCTGGAATCACTAGAAGGAAAGAAATCGTAACATCTAAATCCTTATTTTCTCCTTTGGATACCAGCATGTGATGGATCACTCAATTATTATTAAACATACTACTTTAGATGTTTAATATTTAAGTAATTAATGGATCACTTAACCTGAAGAAAGACATGAAAGAGTTGTCTTTTTTCTTTTCAATAAAAGTAAATGTTTTATTCTCAATTCTCATTTGAAAATAAATCAGTCAATAAACTTCTGGTCCTAGCTGGGCATAGTGGCACAAACCTATAATTCCAGCAGTCAGGAGGCTGAGGTAGGAGGATCAAAGCAAGTTTGAGGCCAGCCTAGGCTGCATGGTGTATTGATTCTTCCATGTTCATGTAAACTGAGGGTAATGATCAGCCTAACTCTAGCCCAAAGTGGCCTCCATTTGTTATGAAAAAGTTGATAGCCTTCTTTGCCCTTTGTGCAGTTTTTTACTATTTGAATATTCAAATATGAAAGCCAGTACTCTGAAGGTCTTCCTCCAAAATTTCCAATAGCTATAAGAAAATAAGCAAAACAAAAATCTTCATTTATTGCATTAAAAACAAGTTAAAATTGCTTTTCACAGAAATAAAGGATAAAGAAAGTTGACACATAAATTTGAAAAGTCTGCCGTGACTTCAAACTAATTTTCATAAACAGTGCATCTGACAATAATATAATATAATAAGCAATATAAACAACTAATTTTTTATGTACTGTGACAAACTTGATTTTTTTCCTTATTTGTTTATTCAAGAAAAATTTTTAAATGTTTAATTGATCAAATGGGCTACTTGTCCTGTCATTGTATAATCATAGCCAAAAATAGTTAATAAATAAATCAACATAGTGGAACAGCATATTAAAAACAATAAGCAGAATTTGTCTTAAATGTTTGCCCTATAGCCAGGTTTACTTTGAGCCAGCATGTGAAAGATTTTGTGATTAGGCCCCAAAGCACAAAAATACCAATTAATTATGATGATTAGCTACGTCTTCATTACTGGTCTATAAATAAATCATGAATAGCATTATGCAGTCAAATATCCTGGAAAAATATTCTTTGAGAAGGCTGTGAAACAGCTTAATTAATTATAAATGCCTGCAACTTATCTCATGTTATATTTTGAAATGTTAAAACACACATACATACACATATTATATTTGTGTAGAGGAATTCGTCAGACAATTTCAGTGTTTCTTTATGCTACTTACAATGAAATACTTTCCAGAATCAAGATGAAAGTTTGGTAAGATTCTGTATTTATTGCTAAAAGTAAAAATTTAACTTAGAATGCTTATATTTGGAATTCCTCTCATGATTCCTGATGACAACATATTTCTCTTTGATATTTAACTTCTGTGCTCTCAGAAGTGCTTTGTGAGTGTACTCTTGCACCCACTTTGTTCACTCCCTGCCTTCACTGTATTTTCCTCATTTGTTCAAGATGGTTTCTTCTTGAAGGTGTTACTGTTATTAAACACATTTTTGTTACTCTTATAATTAACACTTTTGTGCAAAGTCCTCATTCTCTCTTCTAGATCCTCTACTCCTCTCACCATGCATCCTACCAGACACCCCAAAACCTGATGGATGTGAACTATATGAAGTGGTTCCCTTGCCCTTGATTTTCCGGGTGAGCCCTGTTTATCCAGATCCCTGGAGGGTGATCACAGGTAGGAAAGGGAATTTATTTCCCTGGCTTTTTTCTGCACATTGACTGGATACCTTTGCCAAAGCCCACAGTTTGTGACAGGTGATTCTTGTCACAAGGATCTCTCAATACATTTTAGTTCTTACGGATGTAAAGAGGATAATGGGTTTCTCTACTGTAGTAGGCCCTGAGGTACCATATTACATCTTTTGACTCCTCTTTACCTTCCCTTAACTTTTGTAGAAAGTTCATCTCAAGTTATCCAACTCGATTACTTAATCTCTTTTATAACGGCCCAGATTGATGCATAAATCATTTTGTAAATTATTCAAACAATGCAAGAATAAAGAGAATAAATCATAAACATCCTCATTATACCTTATGATTGTGAAAACTGAAAATACAATGGAAATTGTCTTACCCACTTGGATTTTCTTCTTGCTCCCTGAGTCAACCTATCACACCCAGAAACACAAGTGAAAGAATTTATTTTTCACAACTATGACTGAAATCAGCCAGAACAGATATTCATGGTAGCACTGACATACTGTTCCATAAGAATGAACTTGTATGTCAGGTTTCAGTAAGAAACAAAACCAAGTCGGTTACTTAAGCAGAAATAATTTTATATACACAATTGTTACTTAGGTATTGAAGAACTAAAAGGTTAAAAAGAAAACTTATGTTAATATGAAAGGAGGATCTACCAACTGCAGCTGCTCAACACTGGATGTAGGTCTAAGCACACGAGCTTGGAGATAGGGCTCTGCACAGGGGAAGCTTGGAGCTCAGAGGAAGGGCAGTGTGCACTGATGTCTCCCATCCTCTGATCCCACAGTTTAGAACTGTGAAGACAGGTGTGGAGCACAGTCACAGGGACAGTTTGCAGGAGTCCCCTGAGGCTGGTTCTGTAGATACTGAGAAACTGAACGCTCCATCAAACAAGTTGCTCCTTGAACAGTGAGGTACAAAAGAAGCCAACACCAATTTTTAACTTTCTTCTTTGTTTTGCTTCCCCAAAATTCAAAATGAAACATCAAGTGTGGAAAAACCAGGTCAGTTGACTTGCTCTAAATGGCAGGGGAAAGATGAATAGATGACTATATTAGTCTGACTGTAAAACCTAGATTCTGACACGACTGACAGTAAAGAGCTTAGTCCCAAATAACATAAGTATGGTGGGCCCAAAATAGGCCCACTAGAGATTGTCCCTTTGGCAATCCAAATTCATATAAATTTTTCCCTTCTTTTTTAACAAAGTTGCTCCTACATAATGGTAAAAATCTTATCATAGAGAAAGTTTATTTCATTAGTACTCAAAAGAAGACAATTTAAACCTCTTTAGATACACTTCTAACTCCAAGATCAAATGCCTTGTACAATTTTCATACCAACCCCAGCATTCTTGGATCCAGTTTTGATAGTCAAAATATGTATCAACTATGCTCAACACAGTTGTGGGCAAAAACAGATTAATGTGTATTTAATGCATGTATCTAAGAACCTGTAAAAGATTTGTACATTTCTATTTCTGTAAAGAATTCCTACTCTGGTAAGGGGCTACAGGTGCCTTAGGGATTCTTTATATGGTCTTCAGTGTCAATCAACTATCAATGAGAATAAATACTTAAGGTTCCAATATTTTTTCTCTACCAATTCTCTAATTTTTGCATGATACAAGGAAAAACTCTGAAATGAACTGATAGTCTAATTTTCCTATCTCTATGACCATATTTTGTTATTTGC
>RJWT010018066.1:0-19048 GCA_004365215.1 Cuniculus paca
CAGATTCAAAGAGATATCCAGGAAATTAAAAACTCCAATGAAAGGTGGCAAAACCACCTGAAAGAAACTGAAGAGAGACTTTCAACCCTTGAAGGCAGGTTTGCAGCTTGTGATTGCAAAAGGAAAGATCTCTTAAAAATAACAAGGTCTCAGGAAGTAACAATTCAACAACTGCTAGACAACTCAAAGAAGCATAACTTAAGAATTAAAAATGTGAGTGAAGAAGCAGGGGTCAAGACAAATGATATCAGGACCTTATTTACAGATATTATTTATGAAAAGTTCCCAAGCATAAAAAAAGAATATGACATTCAAATAAGTGAGGTGTATAGACCTCCAGCTAGCCATAACCAAAACAAATCTACACCCAGACATATAATAATCAAGATCCCAGAAATTCAACTCAACAACAGCATATTAAAAGCTGTTCAAGAAAAGAAACAGATCAACTATAAAGGAAAACCCATTGGAATCATGGCAGACTTCTCAACACAAACCATGAAGTCAAGAAGAAGCTGGAGTGAAGTATTGCAAGTCCTGAAAGAAAACAACTTCCAACCCAGACTGATGTACCCTGCAAAACTTTCTTTCACAATTAATGGAGAAACAAGATACTTCCATGACGAACAACTCAAGGAATTCATGACCACCAAACCAACCTTACAATGAATACTAAAGGACATTCTAGAGAGAGAAAAAAAGGACCAAGGTCCCAGGAACAATGTCAGAGGGGGACCATCAAGTGGGACCAGTCGATTGAATGGAGAGGAAAAATAGGGAGCCAATGGCAGGAAAATAGCATGGCAGAGACAATGCAGTGCAAGAGGGCCTCAAGGCACCAATAGAAAGAAACACAGGCAGAGTGGATCAGTAGACAGGATCCATCAATATGCTCTATACAAGAAACACATTTAACTAGAAAGAAAATGCATAGACTGAAAGTCAAAGGAGAGAGAACAATGCCCTATGTGACAGGGAGCCAGAAAAAAAGTAGGGGTAGCCTGCCCATTAATTGCAGAACAGAGAAGAAAGACATGGTATTTTATGTGGTGGAAACCTACTCAGCTATAAAGGAAGATAATCTCAAGGCTCTTGTAGGTGGATAGAGGCAACTGGTGATCATGCTTGTGGATGAAATGGTTCAGAGTCACATGGGTGAATTTTGTGTTGTCTCCCTAGTATAACAAACTAAAGGAGTTAGTGAGATCCAAAATGTACAGTACATATTGGGAAAGTCAAAGGGGAGGAATTATCTAAAAAGGGAAGGAAGTGGCCACTGTTAATCTATTATCATGATTTGAAACTCATATTGTCTTCATTGTTCTGATTAGTTTCATTTTATTCTGATTTGTTTGATTTTTTTATACTTGATGGCATGGACAGCTATTTTAAAGACAACAAAATGTATAATTGCAGCCATCGAGGATGTCCAATTATCTTATTTCAAAACCCTGTATTGCTTTCATTGTTTTGTTTTGATTGATTTTACTCTATTCTGTGTTTGATTGTAATATGTCTGAAGGTGTAGGCAACTATTCTGAAGATAACAAGAAGCATTATGGTAGCCACTGCTGTTTTACTAGTATCTTGAAGTTCTGTATTGCTTACATTGTTCTGCTATGTTTGTTTTGTTTTGCTTTTGTTTTTGTTTTTTTACTGTTTTATTTTGTTGTATTTTGTTTGATTTTACTCATTCCTGATGGTATGGGCAGGTATACTGCAGATAACAAGAGGCATTATGGTAGTCATTATTGATTGCTTTTTACCCTATTTAGAAGCCATGTACCATGTTCATTGTTTTGTTGTGATTGACTCTACTCTGTTTTATTTTGTTTGATTGTATTTTTTTCAAAATAAAAGAATACTCTGTAATATTGTAGGAACCAATGAAGATATGTCATCTTCAGGCATTTGCTAATTGTTTGCAATGTGGAACAAGCAAAACACGCATTGATTGAGGGTAGGGTGTACAGCAATACAAGTCAGAACCAGGGTTGGTGGTGCATGCCTGCAGTCCCATATCTCCTGAGGCTGAGGCAGGAAAATCCTGAAAACCCAGAGTTTCATACCTACCTGTGCAACATGAAGAGACCGTGTTTCCTGGAAACAGAAATAAAAAAGAAAAGGAGAAGAAAAAAGAGAAAGAAACAAAAGGAAAAGTAGATACAGTTTATATCAGCTTGGACTGTACAGTGCAATATCTTCTCCTTGGTCCTGCCTATTCTAGTCCTTACTATGAGTCCCAGAGAGAGGAAAACAGAGCTGTTCAGAACAGCTTCATCATCACAGCCCCAACCTAACAACAACTATGTTTTCACCACAGAAGAAAGGAGACAGAAACTGTGGCATCCAGATGATGGAGCAGCCCTCAGCTACAAAAGGAGATGGGGTGAGGGGAATAACAGGGATGAGAATCACACCCAGGGGAAGAAGCCAGTCAGATGCGAGCAAGTGCTGTGACAAGACCATCTCCATCAAGGACAAGCACAGGTCTTGTTTCTGGTTACCCCTGGATGACTGCTTGGGAGGGGCACAAAGGAATCTCATGAAGGCTTCAAATATTCTGATCCTGGTGGGAATGGGGTCCCATGGGCTGTTACATGCTTAAAACTCACACAGCAAAGCCTGGACCTGTGCATTTTACTCTGGGCAAATGATATCTCAATAAAATTCTCTTGGAGGATGAAATCTCCCAGATCCCAAGGAGTCACAGACCCATCTGAGTTCCAGAAACCAGGGACTCAGGAGGCCCTGTTTCTTGGCAGGGAGTCACAGTGAGGCTTCTCCCTGCTGAGTATAGTGCTGGTGGAGAACCAAGGGATTTTGCTCCACACTTCATGGTGGACTCCACTGGCAAACCTAGAGGTGTGTTTTGAATCACAAATATGTGGGTGGTATCTTGGAAGCACAGTGCCAGGTTTCAGAGTATTCTGGTCTGGGTGGCATGGTGATGATCCCTGAGTCACAGTGAGTCACAATCTACTCCAGGGAACAACTCTATACTCAAGTGGGATCCTAGAAACACTCCTCCTCAGAGCTGTTATCAAAGTCCCAGGCTCTTGCTTGCTGCTACCCGTTCCCTGCAGTCCAAATTGAGGTTCTTTTCAAAACATGATCAGTCACCTCACCACTAGGAGAAACACTACTTTAAAAAACAAACAGACCAGCTACTCAAGAGCCTGAGCCAGGAGGGTCCAAAATTCAAGATCAGTCTGGGCAACTTACACATCCTGTCTTAAAAATCAACAAAATTAAAATCACTGAAGTTGTAGCTGAGTGGTACAGGGCTCCTCATTCAGATCCCCAATATGCCCTCCCAAACATACAAAAGTATGACAGCTAGTGATAAGGTTTCTCCATAGGTCAAAAAAAGCAGGGTTTCTAATACTGACATTTTAAAAAGTAAAGCATGAAAGAACTAGAAGAAAATGTTATTCCTAAAAATAAAAATTTAAAAGATGAAAGGCCTTGCTGAGCAGAGCATGCAACAGCAAACATACACAGGAAAGGCTACCAAATTTTACAATGTAAAAAGCATGAATTCTTTATAGTGAGAAATACTATATACACATACTTATGTGTGCACATATATATAACTAAAAAGTATGAGAATCAGAATGCATATTGCTAAAGCCAATTAAGTTGTATAGAGTTCTTAAAAATGATCAGAAATCAACTATCAAAGATGATATAAATACAAATAAAGGCAGTTTCTAGCAAAATGAATGCAAAGAAATAGCAAACAGAAAAAAACTGTAATCAGATTCACTTATGATCACAGTAATGTATATTTAAAAGCCATCTATGATAAACCAGTGGCCAAAATCAGATGAATGGATAAAGAGATCTTTCCTTATAAAATCAGGAACAATATAAGAATGCCCATTATCACCATGCCTGTTCAGTATAGTTCTTGAAGTGTTAGTGGAGCAATTAGACAAGAGAAGAAATAAAAGGGATATGAACAGGAAAGGAAGAAGTTGAATTACCATTATTGGCAAGTGATATTATCCTCTGCATACAAGTTCCAGAAAACTCCACCAAAAGACTGCTAGAATTACTAACCCAAGCTGGGCATGGTGGCTCACGCCTGTAATCCCAGCACTCGGGAGGCTGAGACAGGTGGATCGTTGTGAGTTCGAGACCAGCCTGGGCTACAAAGTGAGCTCAAGACCAGCCTGAATGGCATAGTGAGACCCTGTCTCAAAAACACCAAGGCTGGGGATCTAGCTCAGCAGTCTAAGCGCCTGCCCAGCAAGCACAAGGTCATGAGTTCAATCCCCGGTGCTGCAAAAAAAAAAAAAAATTACTAACCCAAATCCAGTAGCATAGCAGGACACAAAGTCAACACTCAAAACTCTAGTTTTCCTGTACACCATTAATAAACTCACTGAGAGAGAAATTAGGGAAACAGACACAACTTTGCATAGGTTCCTAACCAGCTTAGATCTGCAGGCCCTGGCCAGTTCTGCTCCCATGAAAACTCCAAGGGCCCTTGTAGGCCAGTAGTCAGCTCAGTGTGGAAGCATGGGTGCCCACCATCAGATACCCATAGCCAGCACTGGCTAGAAAAACCAAACAGTCTCATTTCAGAGAAATTGTAGCCAATGCTGGAAGGGCCTGGGACCCCACTACCCATGTGTACAGAAGAAAACAGAAATATGTCAAGACGAAGAAGGCAAAGGCAATCTCTGGCATCCAACCCAAGTAGCACAAGTCCAGGACAGGTAAACACGGAAGAGACCGGGAGTCACACACCTGAAATGTCTGAAGTGATGTCAACTGAAGTGAAGAAACAACTGCATGAAGCCATTAGAGAAATTAGAACAGAAATTCTATCCCAGGTAAAAGAAGAAATGAAAACCATAATAAAAGAATTACTAAGCATCTCTAAAGAACACACAGATAAAAAAATAGAGAAGCATGAGTAAATGAGGGAAACCATGAATGAACAATATAAGAGAGATTTAGAATGCATGAAACAGATTCAAAGAGATATCCAGGAAATTAAAAACTCCAATGAAAGGTGGCAAAACCACCTGAAAGAAACTGAAGAGAGACTTTCAACCCTTGAAGGCAGGTTTGCAGCTTGTGATTGCAAAAGGAAAGATCTCTTAAAAATAACAAGGACTCAGGAAGTAACAATTTAACAGTTGCAAGACAATTCAAAGAAACATAACTTATGAATTAAAAATGTGAGTGAAAAAACAGGGGTCAAGACAAATGACATCAGGACCTTATTTACAGATATTATTTATGAAAACTTCCCAAGCATAAAAAAAGAATATGACATTCAAATAAGTGAGGTGTATAGACCTCCAGCTAGCCATAACCAAAACAAATCTACACCCAGACATGTAATAATCAAGATCCCAGAAACTCAACTCAACAACAGAATATTAAAAGCTGTTTGAAAAAAGAAACAGATCACCTATAAAGGAAAACCCATTGGAATCATGGCAGACTTCTCAACACAAACCATGAAGTCAAGAAGAAGCTGGAGTGAAGTATTGCAAGTCCTGAAAGAAAACAACTTCCAACCTAGACTGATGTACCCTGAAAAACTTTCTTTCACAATTAATAGAGAAATAAGATACTTCCATGACAAAGAACAACTCAAGGAATTCATGACCACCAAACCAACCCTACAAACAATACTAAAGGAAATTCTAGAGAGAGAAAAAAAGGACCAAGGTCCCAGGAACAATGTCAGAGGGGGACCATCAAGTGAGGCCAGTTGATTGAATGGAGAGGAAAAATAGGGAGCCAATGGCAGGAAAATAGCATGGCAGAGACAGTGCAGTGCAAGAGGGCTACAACTATTAATGTAGATGGCTTCAATACACCAATAGAAAGAAACACAGGCAGAGTGGATCAGGAGACAGGATTCATCAATATGCTCTATACAAGAAACACATTTAACTAGAGAGAAAATTCATAGACTGAAAGTCAAAGGAGAGAGAACAATGCCCTATGTGACAGGGAGCCAGAAAAAAAAAAGTAGGGATAACTTACCCATCAACTGCAGAATGGATAAGAAAGACGTGGCATTTTATGTGGTGGAAACCTACTTAGCTATAAAGGAAGATAGCCTCAAGGCTTTTGTAAGTGGCTGGAGGCAACTTGAGATAATGCTCATGGATGAAATGGTTCAGAGGCACATGGGTGAATTTCATGTTGTCTCGGTAGTATAGCAATCTAAAGGAGTTAGTGGGATCCAAAATACACAATACATATTGGGAAAGTCAAAGGGGAGGAATTATCTAAAAAGGGAAGGCAGTGGCCACTGTTAATCTATTATCATGGTTTGAAACTCGTATTGTTTTCATTGTTCTGGTTAGTTTCATTTCTTTCTGATTTGTTTGATTTTATTATACTTAACGGCATGGACAGCTATTCTAAAGATAACAAAATATATAATCGTAGCCATTGAGGATGTCCAATTATCTTATTTCAAAACCCTGTATTGCTTTCATTGTTTTGTTTTAATTGATTTTACTGTATTCTGTGTTGTTTTATTGTATTATGTCTGAAGGTGTAGGCAAACTAGTCTGAAGATAACAAGAAGCCTTATGGTAGCTACTGCTGTTTTACTAGTTTCTTAAAGTTCTGTATTGCTTACATTGTTCTGCTTTGTTTGTTTTGTTTTGTTTTTGTCTTTTTACTGGTTTTATTTTGTTCTATTTTGTTTGATTTTATTTATCCCTGATGGTATGGGCAGTTATATTGCAGTTATATTGCAGATAGCAAGAGGCATTATGGTAGCCATTAATGATTGCTTTTTACCCTGTTTAGAAATCATGTACCATGTTCATTATTTTGTTGTGATTGACTCTACTCTGTTTCATTTTGTTTGGTTGTATTCTTTTCAAAATAAAAAAAAATTAGGGAAACAATACCTTTCAAAAGTAGCATCAAGAGCAATGAAATACTTAGGAATTAATATAACCAAGGAAGTAAAAGAACTCTCCTCTAAAAGCTGCAGTACTCTAAAAAAGGAGATTCGAATGAGCCAACTGGCCAGCCTTTCTGGTAAGCCGCACAGACCATGCGGGACCCAGGGAGAGAAAAGTCAGATAGTGACTCCTGAGAATCAGCCATTCTGGGTTAGGAGGAGCCAATGAATGAGTCCAGTAGCCAGACTTTCTGGTAAGCTGTGCAGACCATGCAGGGCCCAGGAAGAGAAAAGCCAGTGCCTCATGTGAGCCTACTGGTGCGCAGGCTGAAAATCACCAAACCCCCTCATCTCATAAGCCACTAGCTGGTCTGGAGGTCAGCCTGAGTTGATAGCAACTGAGGTACAAAAAGCAACCGAGGGCTTGTAGTGTTTGGTTGGAATTTACAGGCCTGGTGTCGGCAGTCTGAGCATCTACAGGGAGGATAACAGTATGCAATATGGCAAATATGGGGGATTTTTTTCTAGCTTGCTTTTGAAGTCTAATATTGTTCTCACTGTTTTGTTTTCCTCTTATTAAATTTTTTTGCTTTACTCAATATTCTGCTTTGGTTTTATTCTGTTTTATTTTGATCTCATTTTGCTATATCTGATGAAATGGACAACTACTGTGAAGATAACGAAATGTACTATGGTAGCCATTGTTGTTTTCCTATTATCCTGCTTCTATATTCTGTACCAATTTCACTGCTGTGTTTTGATAGGATTTTTAATCTGTTTTGTTTTGTTGGATTTTATTATTTTTAAAATAAAATTTAAAAAAAAGGAGGGAGATTCAAGAGGGTATCAGAAAACATTCCTTGTTCGTAGATAGACAGAACTATACAGCCACTATGACCATACTTCTAAAACTTTTATGCAGATTTAATGCAATCCTGATAAAAATACCAATAGCATTCCTCACAGAGGTAGGGAAAGCAATCCTAAAATTCATGTGGAACCAGAAGAGACATACAATAGCAAAAGCAATTCTGTGCAACAAGGAGAAGATGGGGAGCATCGCAATCCCAGACTTCAAGTTATGTTACAAAGCTACAGTAGTAAAAACAGCATAGCATTGGGGAAAAAAAGACTTGTGGATCTATAGAACACAACTGAGAATGCAGAAACGAATCCAAGCACTAAGCTACCTTATTTTTTACAAAGGAGTCAAATACTTTCACTGGAGGAAAGATAGCCTCTTTAACAAATGGTACTGGGAAACCTGGCAATCTACATGTCAAAGATTGAACCTAGAACCATATTTCTCACTATGCACTAAACTAGAATCCAAATGAATCAAAGGTCTAAATATTTAATCAGAAACACAATCTGATGGAACACAAAATAGGTAAAACTTTCGAAGACATAGGCATAGGCTGACTTTCTGAACAGAACTTAGTTTACACAAGAAATAATATAAAAATATCAACAAATGATATTGCATCAAATTGGAATGCTTCTTCACAACAAAGGAAACCAACAAGAGCATAAAGAGACAACATATAGAATAGGAAAAAATGTTGCAAGCTACACCTCAGAGAAAGGAATAATATCCAGAATATATAAAGATATCAAAACTTTAACCCTCCCAAAATGAAAGACCCAATAAAAATGGGCATCTGAAATGAACTGACATTCTCAGAGGAAGAAGTGCAAAGGCCAATAAATATGTAAAAAAAACTTCAACATTGATGGCCATTCAAGAAATGAAAATCAGAATAACACTGAGATTCCATCTTACTCTAGAAAGAATGGCTACCATCAAGAAATCAAACAATAACAAATACTGAAGAGACTGTGGGGGAAAATGAACCAGTCTTCATTGTTGCTAAGAGAGTACACTGGTATAACCACTATGGAAATCAGTATGGAGATTCCTCAAAAAAGTAAAAACAGAGCTTCCAGCTGACCCAGTTACTCCCCTTTTAGGCATCTTCCCAAAAGAGTTAAAGATATTATCTCACAGTGACGAAAGCATACCCACTTTTATAGCAGCACAATTCATAATAGCTAAGTCTTGAAAGAAGACTATAAGTTTATCAACAGATGAATGAATAAAGAGAATGTGGCATTTGCAGATCATGCAGGACCCAGGAAGACAAGGAAAAGTCAGCAACTCCCGAGAGAATCAGCCGTGCTGGGACTGGGAGGAGCCGATCAAAGACCCAACTAGCCAGCCTTTCTGGTAAGCTGTGCAGACCATGTGGGGCCCAGGAAGAGAAAAAGTCAGTGTCTCCTCTAAGCCTACTGGCATGCAGGCTGAAAATCACCAAACCCTCTCACCCCATAAGCCACCAGCTTGTTTGGAGGTCAACCTCCGCTGATAGCAATTGAGGTACAAAAAGCACCTGAAGGATTGTATTGTTAGGTTGAATTTACAGGCATGGGGTTGACAGTCTGAACATGTATAGGAAGGATAACAGTATGCAATATGGTAAATGTGGGGTTTTATTTTCTGTCTTGTTTTTGAAGGCTAATAATGTCCTCACTGTTTTGTTTTATTCTTATCAATCTTTTTTTCTTTATTCAATATTCTGTTTTGATTGGCTTTATTCTGTTTTGTTTTGGTCTGATTTTGCTATAACTGATGGAATGGAAAACTACTGTGAAGATAACAAGATACACTATAGTAGCCATTGTTGTTTTCCCATTACCCTGCTTTGATATTCTGTACCAATTTCACTACTGTGTTTTGATTGGATTGATTCTGTTGGGTTTTATTATCTTTAAAAGAAAAAAAAGAAGAACATGTGGCATTTATACACAATGGAATTCTACTCTGCTAGGAAGAAGGATAAACCTGAGTCATTGTAGGAAAATGGATGCACCTTGAAACAATAATGTTAAGTGAAGTAAATCAGATATACAAGAGTAAATTTCACATGGTTTTTCTTATATAAGATACACAATATATAAATAAAATGTAACATAAAAGACAGACTATAAGGCAAATAAATGCAGAAAATTTTTTTTTATTGAGACAGGGTCTCACTATGTAGTTCAGGTTGGATTTAAACTCACTATGTAACTCAGGTTGACACTGAACTTGTTTCAAACCTTTTACCTCAGCCTCCGTAGTGCTGGGACCTCAGACATGGGCCACTACACCTGGCAAAAAAATATTACTGTAATCCAGCATAGACACTGTATTTAAAAGTGTATCTTGATTTAGTATAATTTCCCTTATGCAATTTTTATGGTTTGTTTTTTTTTTTGCCTATTAGTCTGGCTGTTAATCTGTATTTATGGTAATTAACTTGATGAACACTTATAAAATGAATAATTGAATCTGATGCTGACAAAAAAAACCCACAAAGAAATGCAGATTTTAAAAATCATAAAGTAACATTATAACCTATTGTATTTCCAAGTTCAATTATTTTTACTGACTGAGTGGATATGTTTCTACTAACTATATTACATATGACCAAACAAATTCATAGAACAGTTTGAACCCACTGCTATCAAATTTAAAAATAAGCCCACATTTGTTACAGAATTTCCAACAGAAATACCAATTTAAAAAATGTTTTCAACAGATATGCTACCACAAAATTGCAAAGATAAATATTAGACATAAAAATGTGAATTAAAGCAATGTCTAGGGCACTCTCTGCCTTCCAAATTCTCTGCTATTAATAATTATGTAAGCATTTGTGGACTAGTAAAATAATAACTTATTTCTATATAGCAAAATACTCTGATGTTGTTAAAAGCATTGATAGAGAAATATAAATATGCTGGTAGGTGATAATATACCTACCATAATATATTGTTCAGTGCAAAAAGCACATTACATGGCATGCATCTGTTATAAAAGGAATATACATGTATGCTGGTATAAACATGACAATTTTCATAGGAAAAACAAAAAACTTGAATGGTTATATAGAACACTGAATAGATTCTATTGTCTGGCTACACTATGATATGTTTGGCAGTTTGCTCTTGTGATGGACACTGAGATGATTTTCATTTGGGACTATTATGTTTGAAGCTGCTGAGAACCTTTCCAACATGCCTCTGTGGGAACATAGGATTTTATTGACTTTTGAGAACGACTGAGGAGTAGAATTTCTGGGGAAGTTACGTTGACCTTAGGAGAAACTACAAAGACAATTTCCAAAGTGGTTTAATATTTTTCGCCATCACCAATAATACATGAAGTTCCAGTTGTAGCATATTCTTGCCAACATTGAATATTGTCTGTCTTTTTAGTTGTAGTTATTTTAGCAGAGTGATAAATAGAAGTTCGTTTTTGGTTTTGGTTTTAGTTTTGTTCTGCAGGGCTAAGGATCAAGCCAAGAGCCTCTTATGTGATAGGTAAGTGCACTAAACTCAGTATAGTACTAGCTTGAAGCTTTTAATTTTGATGATGTCTATTTTACCCTCCCCATATCTCAGAAACTAGATAAAATCAGAACTTTCTCAACATAGTATTTAAGATGCATGCTATTTATCGTATCTAACCAAGTTAGAGCCTATTTTCCCATATAATTATTTATTTTCTATACTTATGCCTCAGTGTAGCTTTTCAATGTTTTTACATATATGAATTTAATTGTAAGCTTTCTCAGCAAAAATTTTAAAAGCAAACAGCTGAAAAGCACAATTTCCTATTAATGAAAAGATTTTTCTTTGATATGATTGTTGGTGATGTGATATAATATCATGCATCCATGCGTAAATTTATATTATGATTTCCATGATGAAAGAAATCCAGCAACCCTTGCTGAGAAGAGCAGAGCTGAGGGAGTCCCCTGGGTGACAGCAACATTCTCTATCTCTACCAGGGCAGGGATTTCCTATTTGAATGTACTTCTTAAAAATCACCAAAACCTACACATTCAGAGTGATATTTGATTCAGTGGTAGAACACGTTCCTAGCATTAGTGCAGCCCTTAGTTCAATCCCAAGCAACACAAAAACCAAACAAACAAAACAATGCAAAAACTATACACTTCAGCTCTGTACTTTTCATTCATCTGTAAAACAACCCCAGTTTCTACAAAATGGCTGGAGAGGACCCAAACATAAATCAATTTCTAGAGTATTTAAAAAATTTTTAAAGGCCAAAGGCAAAAAAAAAAAAAACCAAACAAATAAACAAACAGAACAATAGCCCTCAATATGTGTAGCAGAAAGAGAGTAAAACTGAGGACGTCATCTATCACTGAGCAGAGGTTGTTCAGTGAAGTCCTGGAAGTGTCTTCAAACTGGTCTGGGCCCTGCAGTGTCAGCTGTCTCTCCCTGCCCGGGACTGTGAGGGAAGAGTGTGGCTACGCTCAGGACACAACATCATCTGACAGCAAGAAAGCCTTGGCACTGATCCACATTCTCAGCCCATTTTGGTTTTCATTTTGAAACAGGGTCTTACTAAGTAGCCACATTGCCCACGTAGGACTTGAACTGTAGATCCTCCTGCTTCAGTCTACCAAGAGTTCAAGTTACCAGCGGGTGCCACTGTGAACAGTGATCACTGTCTCTTTGAAAAATCCCTACTTCTGGTCTTGTACTGACTTCTAACCATCTTTCCTTGGCCAAGGCTCACATGGGCTCTCACAGTGGGGTCAGGAATCAGGAAAACAAGGGATAGCCAGGCTTTCGGGGGCCAATTCCAGGGCCCTCTGACGCTGAGCTACCTGCACCCCAGGCCTGTCCTTCTACACTAGACCAGGATCAGGGTCATTTCCTCCCAGCTGCGGAACTTCTACCTGACCAGAATGGGAATACTTGGAGAGATGGGAAGCAGGAAGCAGACTTGGCTTGGAGGTGAAAGCAGACAGGACCTCATTTAGAAGACAACATAGGGCCAGTGGTAGGAGCAGGAATCAGGGCCACAGAACTGTCCCCAACTTGCCAGGGGTGCCATGCCCATGCCAAACTACTATTAGCAGGGCCTGGCTACAGAAAGGAACTGATGAAACTGTTGTAATACAGAGCACTCAGGGACCCACCCACAGGCATGGACTGGTTTCCCGTAACAGAGGGGCAGCTATCAGCAGGTGCCAGCACCAGAAGACCTCTCTGAACCCTAAAGCAAAGGTGCCTGCCTAGGATAAGGAAGGATGTTTGCACAGAGCAGGGTCCAAAACACAGTGAGGCAGAAATCTTGAGTGATCTTGAGTTAGGGGACAGGCATGGAAACCCGTGGCAGGCTCCTTGCTCACTTGCCCACCTGTGGGTGCAGGTGTCGGCTGAGAACTCAACTGAATAATGGGCTGGAACACCATGAATGGTCTTTGCCTGTGGCCTCTCCTAGTGCAGTGTGGCTGGGTTCCAGCAGTGTTGTGAGTGGAGGGAGGTGGATTTTGTAACTTGTTTTTCCAGCCTCCTCTGGGAGTGTGCAGGGCTACTTCTGCTGCATTTAATCACACAAGACCCACTGATGTTCACACCCTGATTGGGGATAACAATAATTGAGAAGAGAGTAAGAGATCAGAAATATTTGAGGAATACAGTGACTGCCAGAGTCATTCATCAGGTGCTGGTCCCCTCCCAGGTTCTGTGGTACAGGGAGGACCTGGTTTTGTGCGGGTCATATTGTACAGGGAATGACATATAGCTGGGACTATGAGGGTGTGGGGGAGGAAGTACACAGCAAGCTTTTGTTGTTAAAGAAAAGACCTGAGGAGTGTTACGTGTTGTTTTTGCACTTTCTGGATACCTTACAGCTAATTCTCTGTTACCTTTATGAATGAGTCACCATTAAATATGCCCGTTTTACATGGGAAGAAATGAAGATGCAGTGAGGTGAAACACATTACTCAAGGTGACACAGCAGGAACATGTGAGTGCTGGAACTTGGCCCAGGCAACCCAGCTGTGGGGAGCGGCTAAGCAGGAGATCAACCATACATTTGGGACTAGAGCAAGGTCATCGCCAAGAACATGAACCTCCAGAGGTGTGCCATGTGAACAAGTTGTTGGAACTAGAGCAAGTCCAGTCCAGCAGGTGTCCAGCCTTGGTGTTCCTCCCTGTTCACTACAGCATGGATAGTGAGAATGCTTCACTTTCAGTGTTCTCAGCAAAGCACTGAGACCTTGCACTTTCAGTCCTATGGTGTGCTTCCTGCTCACCTTTTCCTATATATAAATAAAGATGTAGACTGTGCTAGGTTGTTGCTTTCTCTCCATCAGAAAGGTTGGGTCCCACTGGATCCCAGTCTTTTTCTATGTGACTATTTTTTCTTAATCTCCTGTAAGTCCCTCTCAGGCCCCCACTGGCTGCTCAGTTCATGGCACCTAATAAGGGTGTCTGAGCTGCTAACCACTGTACTCAACTCAGCAGAATTCTGTTCTGGAACCTAGTATCATCTGTCACAGAGAACAGGGGCTGGTGTGACTGTGCTGTGCATTCCCAGGTTGAGAAGGGCACTGCTAGTCTCTTTGGTTCATGTCTGAATGCTGTTTTCTGTGCCTGGGTAGTGGGATGCCCTGAGTGTCACAGCTCAGCTTCTGGTCCTGGCCACATGCCCTCATTTGGGGCTAATTCCAGAGGATGACTGGTAGCAGTAGGAGCTGCTGTGAGTGTAGACTGCTCCAAGCAAGTGGAAGGGACATTTTTCTTTTGGTATGCAGGGACCGCTGAGAATGGAGTGAGGTGGAAGAAATGGTGTTACCCCACCTGGGGCTGAGTTGGGCCCCAGATTTCCATGACAAGTGTATGGTGAAGGCTTAAATAAATAAAAGACAAGTAATACGATTTTGGGGTCCATGAAGGTCAGCAGTCTCTTGGAGCTCTGACATAGATTACTTCAGACTGTTCATATTTATCAGGTTCTTAACATTAGAGGGGTACAGTAAGATGGGGGCACATCTGAAGCAAAAACCTGTGCAAATGAGAATGCCTTTAGTAGTTAGAACAAAGACATTCTAGGCAGTGTCTTGCTAATTATGAACAGTCTTACCTCTAATCCTGCTCATGAGTGAGAGCTAACTGTCCTGGGTGCAGCTTTGTCTTTCCTTCAGAGGCTATGAATATGAGCTTCTCCAATACAGCCAGAGAGCCCTGGGATCAGCAACTTAGTCCTTACACAGGCTGGTCCCCAACATTTCCCAGGGAGCAGATCATGATCTAAGGGGGAGGGCAGGTGCCCATGTGAGAGCCAGGCTCCAAAGCCAAGCTCACTCCCCTTATGCCAGATGACACAAACAGCTTCTTCTACTTCAGTTGCCCTCCCCCACCCCTTCTGTGAGCCTGTGATACTTTTCTCTCACCATTTCCTCATGAATCCAGAGAACCTATGGGAAGCACCTAGCATTGCCCTGCCACTTAGGCATCACTAGAGCATGTGCTCTGCCTTGTTCTGGCTGCTGGTTGATGCCCCAAAGTAGACCATGTGTCCCAAGGAATCTTGTCAACAACACAGAAGTGGAAGATTTTCACCTCCCTGTTTCTAGACACTCTAGCTCCTCTAATGCAACCCAATATTAGCTTATTATTTTTAGTAACCTTATTGCTCAGTAGATTTCATCAACTAAAATTTGATGTGGCAGCTGCCCTTTGGCCTATTCCTAGCAGCTGTCATCATGATTAGTCCCAGCTACACGCAGCAATGGAGTCGTAGTAAAACATAAGACTAATGCCAGTCTCCTCCCTCTGTACCTCAGGATCTGTCTCCCTCCACCTCCACAGAAGGCCCCAACCACCCCACATGGGGAGAACAGGGTCAGGTGAGACCCCAGAGTTCCCCTCTGGCACCTTCTCCTTGTTATTCTCTGCTCCTAGGACTGTCACCCACTGAGTGTGGAGTGCGAGGCAGTGGACACTTGGTGTTCCTCAGCGATGAGCAATGAGCAGCCTACAGGAGTTGCTTCTCATGGCAGCTCCAACTCCCAGCCCAGAAACCACTGAAGCAAAGAACAGAAGTCAAAAACCATTCTGAGAGTGGGTGGAGGTGGAATTAAACATCCATGCTGGAAACTATGGTGTTACAGGCCACCCAGTGGCTGTGATTCTTAAAGAACCGAGTGCACTGGGCAGCAGAGAAGTAGGTAACTGGGCCACAGGGTCAGTGCACAGCTCCCCTTCTGGAGAACTGGCTGCTGCCCTGAAAGTGCAGAGTCAGATTCCAGAGGACAGCAGTCATTGGGCTTTGTGCACTGACTGCACACTGAGTGCTTATGGATCTCTCTCCTGAAGGTATCCCTGCATCTCCTCCCAGCCACACAGTGCGGGCTGAGGTTTGGATCCTGTTAACCTCTTGGTGTCCATTCCTCCTTTGCCCACAGTGCTTAAAACACCGAGATTTTTAGTTCTGTTTTGTTCGTGGTGCTGGGATTGAACCAGGGCCTTGTATATGCTAGGTAAGCACTGTGTCACTGAGCCACAGTCCCAGCCTGAGGTCCTGAGCTTTAACTGGTCACATGGCTGCAAATATTAAAGACAGTACTGCTAGCTGTGGGTTCTTGAGGAAAGGACTTCATTTTTAGTGCCTCGGTTTCACAGCTCATGTCTAAAACTGTGATAACAGCAGAGCGGTAAGAGGATTAGCAGCACTTAGAACAAGGCCTGGTACAGAGCATATGATCAGTGTTATGCACTTTGAGCTACTAGTCTGCAGAGTAAATAGGGGTTGCTACTTACTGATGCCATGGACTTTCTGTCTAGAGGAGGAAAGAATTGTCTGACACTGCATCATCACTGAAACACTCTAGCCAATGCCCTCCTTTTCCAGGCAGCCTCAGGAACACCACGTGGGACCTAGCTTCCCTTTTCCAGAGTCAACCTGCAATGGTAGACCTTGAACACTCTGAGGATCACAACCTGAGAAACCCACCAAAAGTTGTAAATATTATAAAATTGAAAGTGCGATTAATACACCTGACCTGCAGAACATGAAGCTTAGCGACACAGCAGGACTCTGTCATTTCCCATGATTGCAAATGGGCTGAACACTGTGGCTGCCTGCAGTGACCAGCACTTTGAGACGATAACATGAGATATCAGAGTGAGACCCTGGGTGTAAAACAAGCGATGTTTGATTCCTACCATTAGGTGAAAATCAGTATCATTTCTTTTACTTAGAAGATAATTATAACAATAAATGGAATGACAATGGTAAACAAATAGCAATTAAGACACTATTAATTCATGAAGTTAAGACTGGTAGCTTCCAGGGCAGAGAGAAAAGGGGATGTGTTATGGTTGATACATTGTGTCAACTTGAGAATTTTAGAAGTTTAAATGAGAGACTCAGCAGGGAGTCAGGATCCTTACTTTGTAAATATACTCATCCTGTGCAAGAGGAGGGCACAGAGGTGGTGTGAGTGCTACACCTGCCCTGGAAGGGGTGGGAGGTGGCCTGTGTGCAACATAAGGGAGGAGAAGAGGTTTATTCCCGTTTTTGCTCTGGCTGCTGCCTCAAAGAGTTGCCCCACTGCCATGCCATTCTGCTTTGGAGCCAGCTGAGTATGGACTAAAACCTCCACAGTGAACCAAATGAACCCTTCTTTCCTTCCTTTGAGGTGTTGGGTATTTTGTACCAGCAATGAGAGAAAAGTAACCAAGATAGACCCAAGTAACCAAGGTAGACCCAAGTAACCAAGAGTGGGGTCATTGCTGTGACTGTACCTGACCATGTGGCTCAAGAGCCTTTGGAAATGGCTTGTGGGAAGAGTTTGGAAAGGTTCAGAGATGTCGCCTGAAAGAGAAGCCCTGGAACAGCTTAGGCTGTTCTGTAGGGGAGACTCTGGTCAGAGCTCAGGAGACCAGAAGGCAGATAGAAAACCTGCTGGTAAAGACCAGGCTCAAGAGGTTTCTGCTGGAAAGGAGGACTGCATCGGTTGTTAGACTCCACATGTTGTGTGTTATGGCATGGCAGAAAGTTTGTCTGCATTTTGCTCGTGTCCAGAGACTTTGCCTGAAATGGAGATTAAGAGCAGTGTACTAACTAATCTGGCAGAAGAAATTTTAAGGCAGTCTAAAGTTGAGGCAGTGGCATGGCTATTGTTGGGGGCTTTTTGCCAGATTTTTGTTGCAAATCAAGAGCAAAGACCCCAGCAGGATGATTTAAAATGTTGTGAGTTTGGCCAGAAAGGGGCTCCAGTAAAACCGAGGACTGTAAAGATGGAGCTGAGATCTCGATTGCTGAGAAGGAACAGAGAAATAAAAAAGATGGCCTGTGGGCATCACGGGAAGAGGCAGCAGGTCTCCATGCTTTCCGCCTAAAAACGGCAAAAGTGAAAGACTTTGCTTGGAGGAGAAAGCCACAGAGCACCATGTTCCAGAATGGCAGTGGCATAGGAAATCTATTCCTCAGAATCAGGTTCAGGGTGCCCAGCAATCCAGGCACTCGATCTCTACAGCCAAGGGAGAGGAAAGCCTGGCTACTGCTCCTATTGGCAGCAGACCTAAGCATTATTCACGTGGTGCTAGTTTTAGGTGCATACAGAATGCAAGAATTCTGAGGTTAAACAGGCTTCCACCCCAATTTCAGATGGCCTGGGAGGCCAGGTGGTGTGCCCCTGAAAGGGCAGTGTGTGAAACTGTGAATGTGAAGCCAAAAATGCAGTGGACGACCCAGCAGTTTGGAAAAGCCAGGAATGTGGATCATCTAAGGAAAGCTGCAAGGAGAGAGCAACACTAGGCTAAGAGAAAAGCCATGGGATCTGTAACCACCAGAAGTGCTGTAAGGGTGGAACCACACAAGCCTCTTGGAGTTCACAATTTGCCACAGGTTGCTTCAGACGCTGCACATGCAACTATAGGACTTAACATTTGCCCTGCTGGATTTTGGATTTGCTTTGGTTCCAATGCTTTGTATCTCCCTGGTTGTATCTTTTTGAATGGGAATGTTTATCTTTTGCCATTACATGTTGGAAGTGTTTAACTTTGTTTTCATTTGTACAGGGGCTTGCAGCTAAGGTTTGCCTTACATCTTGGAGGAGACTTGGGACTTGAACTTTTTAGCAATGCTGAAATTTTAGGGCTTTGGCAACTCTTGCAGTTGGACTAAATGCCTTTTGCATAAAGGGATGTGCATAAGTCTTTGGAGGGTCAAGGACAACATATTATGTTTCTAATGTAATATAATGTTGATAGACTTAATGCTGGTTCTTAAGGATTGTTGAGCTGAGTTGTAACATTCAAGTTGCAAAATGTTAATCA
>RJWT010018067.1:0-19050 GCA_004365215.1 Cuniculus paca
AAAAAAACAGAAAGAAATCAACACTAGTTAATGCATTCCATATTGTTATCTTAGAAGTAGTTGTTTAGGTTACAAGATCTAGGCATAAAAAATGATCAATCAAACAATGACAGCACATATTGTTCTTTTTGATGAACTAACAGAGATTAGGAGTATAGTTACCTTGCACATACATACACACATACAGTTATATGTGTAAACCTACATACATACGATCTTTTCCTTTCTTCCATTTCTCCTTTCTCCTATCTCAGTTGTTCTTTCCTTCTGAGCCCTTTCTTTCTCTTTCATTATTACAATATCTATTGTGCATTTTGAATCTAACTGCTCTTTCAGTTTTTTATTATTTACACTAGGGAGACAATACGATACTTACAAATGTGAGTCTGATTTATTTCACTTATGAGTATAGTTTCAAGTTGCCTCCATTTACATATAAAAGCCTCAAGATTATCTTTTTTATAGCTGAGTAATATTCCATTGTATAAAAATACCACATCTATTTTATCCATTCTGTGGTTGATGGGCATTTGAGTTGTTTCCAAGATTTAGCTATTACAAATTGTGCTGCTATAAACACGGGTGCACATATATTGCTGTGGTATGATGATTTTAATTCTTTTGGGATGATACCCAGAAGGGGAATAGCTGAGTTGAATGGGACCACCAATCCTAGTTTTTTGAGGAATCTCCATACTGATTTCCATAGTGGCCATACCAGTCTACACTCCCACCAAAAGTGGAGAAGTGTTCCTTTTTCCCCATAGCCCTACCAACATTCATTATTGGTTGATTTGTAAGTTTTTTAACATCTTATTTTTATTTTTCTGTAGAGCGGGTTTACTTTGAATCTTGGAAAACATAACTTTATCAATTTTAAAATAAGAAAAATTTTTATTTGTGCATTTTCATATCATGTAGTATCACGTAATTAGTTGCAGCTTTCCACTCGCCATAGGGTCCTCGGCAGCAGTGGGTTGCTTCCATTTGCCTCGTTCAGTGCGCTCCACTGTTGTGCATGGAGGCTGATCTGTGCGGAGTGCATCAGTAGGTCCTGGCCAGCCCATAGAAGGTTGAAGGCTTGACCACAGATCGAGATGGAAGTATTTATGTCTCCTCTCCTGCATGTGTTGGCTTGACTACTACTCTTACCCCAAAACCACAGCTTTTGTCAGGTTACCCTCCCACTCATCTCTTCCTCTGTAATTGTTCTTTCCTGTGCCTCCTCAGGGCTGAGGTGGAAACAGCTCTTCATTGTTACCAGTGGAGGAGTATTGCATTGTCTGTTGTTCATTTTCCTAACTCTCCCAGTGTTTAGTAAATAAGTTGATTTATAAATACCTCCTAAGTTATACAGAGAAAGCATTTGCTTTGCTGGTACCCTAACCTATGAGAGGTTAGCCTTGGAGAAGCCAAAGCTCTGTCTAGAGTGCCAGGTGGAAAATACTTGGCCTGAGGATTTTTCTGCAACTGTCTTTTGTCCATATTTGGTCCTTGTTGGACCCGCTACTTACTTCTTCCTTGGAAGCCATAGGCCATTCACTGCCTGTTTGCATTCTTAACGTTGCTTATGTTGCTCCAAGTTTTTTAAAAACAATGTTAATAAGATACATCAATACCCAAAACATTCAAATCTGCTGTAATTAACAAAACCAGACAGTGTGTTTTTATTTTTAACTGTTTTGATTGTATCAAAATGGAAAATTCCAAATTATTTGGAATGAATCCTCATTTTTTTCAGTAGTATTCTGAAAATTTCTTCCATGTATATTTTTTCTTTAGGAGATACCAGATTATAGTGAATTTATGAATGTCTTTGTCATTTTATAATTCAGTAAGATATGGAACTGAATTTAAGGAAATAATGTCTAAATAAATGATTACATTCATTTTTTAAAAAATATTGCCCCTTATACTTTGCTTCTATGATCATTTCAAGCTTTTTCTTTTTGTATGAGTGATCTGAAAGGAATATAAACCTGTGTTTCTTTCAATATACATGAATCTAAAGTCCTGTGAACCACAACAAAATAAAAATATTCTCATGTTTTTAGAATAATAATCTGACATAACAACTGATTGCAAATAAATATTGCCTGTTAAAAATTGAAAAATATTTTTGTCATTAAATAATATTTTTTTTCCTCCAGTCAGCTTCTATTGCAAGAGATCCTACTGTTAGTAATATGTTTGCTGCCGTTTCATTCTGTCTAATTTGAAATGCCTCAAGTGGTGGTAATTTAGGATTTTCCCAACATAGTATAATCTACAAGTTTAATTGATTCTCTGTTTTTGCTAACTTTGCAGTAATTGATGGCATCTTGGATTAGTTTGACCTACATTCCCAGGATACTTTACCAAGCAGCTCTTTCTTATTTAAGACATTGCTATTAATCTTCACTCTGTCAGGTTTTGTACTTTGGATATGGTACATCATTGTTGATAACTGAGTAACCACCTTACAGAGTTCAGGGCAGATTGACTTCAGCATGTTTTACAAACTTAATGAGTAAGTGATTTTATTGGGCTTCCTATGGGATAGTGCAAAAGCATGTATTCTTTTTTAATAGAATAATTGTTATTGGTTTTCAGAACCAATAACACTTTTTTGAAAGAACACTTTTGTGCATCCTGCCATTATGTGTAATCTGTAATAATAGCTGCTAGAGTACAAATGTAGTGAAAGAAAGATTGTGTATTGGTTTCACATATTAGGGATACTCTATATTCTGTGTGGTATAAGTAAATAGTTGATAAGTTTTTTCTTTTACTAACTAAAGGAACTAGAAATCTATTACTGTCAGTTGTTTATTTTTTTCAGTGAGCCAGTTTAAGCTTAGGGACCATTTTAAAATATTATTATAGTTTGGTAATGATTGCATTTTGCCCCTCTTTTAAGTGCAGTCCATTTATCTTCTTTCCTACTCTCTTTTTTTTCTGGTTCCTCCTTTAGTTCCCATAAATTAAAAAAAAAATTCCAACTTATTTGTCTTCTGTGTGTATTATTCCCTAGAATGAACTTTTTATTCTTATACCTATGTTAGGGAGCAATTTCCAATTCATGATATTTAAAATAGTAACAGTTGGCAAATTTCTTTATGGTCCAAAAGGCAAAATTCTACCACAGGACCTTTGACTTGATTTCTCTCATCACTTTGTTCTGTACCTTGATTTGGAATACTGGCTGGCATGGATTCTCTGTTAGAGAAACCAGCCTGTCACTTTTGTGTATTTCTGTAACTTTATAATTTTATCAGGCAAATCAACAGTTTTACTTCCAGCCACATACATACTGACCAGCAGCAGTATTATTTATCAGCTACAAAGTATGTAATAGATCCTGCCCCTTATCCTTTCTGCACCTGCCTCCCCTGATTGTCTCTCACTCAGTCTCTGTGGTAGGATAGTATGCAGTCCTGGAGTGAAACTCTCCTCTGGGGTGTTGGCCTTGTCCTCCATCAGGGCATCTCTGCCACCCTGTACTGAGGGGAACCAAGACTCAGAGCTGGCTAGGAATCAGCCGTTAGTGGTGGTAGGCAGGGCGGGCCAATTGTTAAGAGTTTTAAAAAGTGTTTTGATGAATTGGCTCAAGCTAGGAATCTCATGCCCATAAACATTTTGATTTTTGAAGTTACGGCTTTTCACTTTGGGGTTCCTTTATGCTAAGTCTTAAATCTTTTCAGTGAAATCTGGTTTTAACAGTTGGCCTTTATCTTGATAGGTTTTAAGAAGTGGAAAATCAGCAATGAGCAGGAATTTTAGGACAGTGTACTGTGAAATATATGCAATAGTGTATATAAATTGTATCCCTCCTGCCCAACCACCTGACTACAGTGTTACTCTCCTTGAAGCCTTTGCGACGCTCTCTTTCTCATAGTGTCCCACTTTCCTGGGAAGTACTCACCAGGCCATCTCTAACACTGTAGTCCTGTTATTTGTTTACAAACGAAGTCTGATTTCCTTGAAATCTTAAGTCTCCATAGGACAAAAGTCAATGTGGCAGCTCAGAATAAAATGGAGAGGGTGTTTTTTGGTAGTCTTTATTTTGTATTTAAATATTCATAAAATATTTCTATAAATGCTGGCTGTGATGACACATAATCTTAGCAATCTGAGCAATTCTTTTAATCCCAGCAATCTGAGATGCTGAGATAGGAAGATTACATGTTTGAACTTAGCCTGGGCATGACTATAGTGACGTGGTAAGACCCTATCACAAAATAAAAATAAAAAAAGGTGTGTGTGTGGAGTGTAGCTCAGTGGGAAGGACTTGCATCCAATACCCAGCACTGTAAGCAAGAACAGCAGTAACAACGACAAAAATGTTTCATGCATGGATTTTTGAAGCACATGTTTAGTATTATTGAACTTTTATGCATGTGCATCAAGGTGCTTTGTTGCAATATAAAATATACAGCCTCTTTATTTTTCTTACATTTCTTCACTATTTCTGTAAAAGAGCAATGAAAACACTTACCTTGAAGGGTTGAATACTAAGTGTGAGTTCACAGCCTTGTGAGCTCCAGATGCCCACTCCCATTCAGATTGTCTTTCTGTGGCCTTCAGTATGAATGTATTCAGTTCTTGATTGGAGGTGGACAAGGACAGTCCAGCCTTTTTAAAGTTACACCGATAGGACAGCTCTCAAACTTTCTGTGCTTCCCGTCTTTCCTGTCACATTTGGTGGTGGCTTTACTTGAAATATTCATTAGTGATGGAGAGTGGGAATCTGAGCTTCAGTTTTAAATGTGACTTACAAACTTGTGGTGTCTTGTGTCTTACTATCCTCAATTTCCAGGGGCTTGAATGCCATCTATTGTAAAGATTATTATCTTTGCCACATTGTTGGGTGCAGTAGCTTTGGGAATATAGTTTGGAGCATGAGAAATAATGGTGTTCTGTGTTGCTGCTATGGGTACTTTACATACTGACCTAGAACCTTTCATAGCTTTATTGGTGGAAGTATCAGAGCTTGGGAAATATTTAACAAATTTAGCATTCAGAGAAGTCTATCATGTTCAGGCCCCAGTGGTCTGAGGAGTTACACTAATGGTCAGTACTAAAGTAGAGTTTATTGATGTGGGACTGCATTGATTTGTAAATGTTTTGATGTATGATATAGATTGTGAAAAACTCTTATCACAAAAGGCATATCTGCTTGTAAGAAATACAATTAAGACATAAAATTAAATATTTCATGTAATTTACCTCCAGAAGGCATCTCCACTTGAATAAGAGAACATTTTGCTTGTGGGAATTATTTATGTTTATCTAACCTTTGTTAATGTTACTTGAAGTAAATGTTATTAGTTATCCCAACAGTGCTGTGCATATGTAGGAGACAGTAACTCAGGAACCTTCCATTTCCACAAATTTTTTACCTTGTTCTCTTTAGTAGTTTTCATCATACAAAAATTTTACATAATTAATATCAAAATAAAGTTTTTCTTGTGTTTAGCAGGAGTTTTGATATTATATGGTCCTCATGTTTATAGAGATATAAACTGAGCACTATTGATCTTACCTTACCTTGTAATTCACATTCCTCCCAGATATGGTGCTGAGTTGTTTGCATTTTGTTAAGCTCTGAAACAGGCCAAGGCAACAGCAGTGCCTCAGTGGGCTCACTTCACTTACATTGATTTCCTTTGAATTATCTGGTTTTGGACAATTGATTCTTACCATCCTTCCCTTATTTTAGTGTCTGTATTAGCTGCCATTATTCTAGTTAATATTTAATTCTCCCTACCTGCTGAAAGGGAAGAAATGGTTTAACCTTAGTAGCTAAGAATGGGAGCTTGAATTGTAAACATCGGGTGTGTTTGAGTTAGTTCTAAGAAAAGGTGAAATTTTCCAATCAAGACTTATAACAAAACTGCTTCTTCCATTGAAGGAGAATTTTCTTTCTTTTAAGATGAAAATATTTCAAGGGAGGGTTACACTTTTGAATGGCTGTCAGATTTTTTTTTTGTTATTAAGTGCTTTATTTGAGGAATTATATTTAATTGATTTAGAGAGAGAAAAACTTTTGACTACAGTTTTGCTTTTCTTTGTAATAGTAGTTAATAATGACTTTATTAAATATACATCAAGTGGTAACTCTTTTGTAGAAAAACACACTAAATCGAGCACTCTCTAACAATATTCTAATTGCTGTGATCAAACTTACTCAAGTAATAATGTATATGTGTGGTATATTTACTCTCTATTTATTTTCATTTGACTTTTCTGCCAGTCTTTTCTGGCCTTCTGCCCCCAGAATTGTGTTGGATTGTTTTGCTAGGAAGTTTTGAGCTTAGGATTCACAGACATCTCTCAGTGTGTACTTAATAGGACCAAATCTGTGTGAAGGAAGAACAGTCAGCTGATGATCTTTTACATTTGATCAAATCCACTCTGGCGTGAACCCTCTCTGGTGGCGAGATGGGTGGTCACATGTTAAGGCAACTATGAATGACTTTTAAAATTAGGTGGGTTGAATAAAGTATTGAAGGAAAACCTGGTAGTTTTATAGAATTTTAGAAGCAAAAGAAATTAAAGGGGGAGAGGGAGTAAACAGTGGAAGTCCAAGCTGCCAGATCGTTGTTGTTTCTCTAGTATGTAATGATATACTAAAGCTAGCATCTACCTACATTTGCTGTGAGAACCAGGGAAGTACGTTTGTGTGTAGGAACATAATAGTTTAATATATGTTTTATAGGTAGCTACAATTCTGTCATTTGATTAATATACCTGCTTGTGTCCCACGGGTTGGATCTTTTCTGTTTGTGAATGACCATTCTAATGGGCTTCTTGATAAAGATTCTAGGTTTGGCTTCCTATTATTGATGATGAGATGTTTTCTTTCTGCTCTAATAATGTTCATTGCTGCTAGCACTGTGGGATTCAGAACATATTTCTCCTTTTGATTCACAGATAACATTGAATGCTGATTCAAGTAGCATAGCAATTATTGCACAAATACTATGCAGTGTTTCATTTTTCAGTATTAGGAATTCAGAAATGTGTACAAAGCAGTGAAAAATAATTTTGGCCAATCGAATGGTCTAGTCACATTCTCTAGTGGATTTGATCAAATGTAAAAATCAGCATAGAATTGGAGTTTTGTAGCCACTAACATAAATAACTGCTGAAAGTTTTTAAGGCTTAAAATTGAATTTTGTTTTAACGAGGTTGAATTTTATATGACACTTATAAGTAACAACTTAGAGAGATGTTTATTAAGGATGGTTAATAAAACCACTGAGCTGCATTTGACCATTATTTCAAGGAGAGGAAATGTGAATTTATATTTAAAATGGAAAAGATAAAAGATCTTAGAAACATAAAGTTTCCCATTTATTCTACACATAAGGCTATCTTTTCTTTTTCATCTTACATTGAAATTACCTATCTATTTTAATCATTTTTGCATCTTTCTCACCATCTCCTTGGTGGTCTCATATTATTATCAGTTGATCTCATCACACTGAGCATCCTTCTTCCCATCTGGTCCTATTACTATTGCCTCCCTTAATTTCTCATTACATGTACGTGAAATGTCATATAAACTGATACTTCCACTCCCTTTTTCTTGTCAATTCTGTTATCCTAATGTCTTTCTACTTTCCTTTTCCCTTAACTTCAGCTGGAATGATGAGAAAACTCGCACATAAATCAGTATTCCTGTTTTTCCATAACTGTACTAGGCATCAGTGGCCAAAGACAAGTGCTCAAAGAAGGAAAGTGTGAGTGTGGTCTTTGCTTCATGATCCTTTTGTAAGCGTAGCGTGGTCATTTTCAGCATAACTCTGCTCCAGAAATTTCTCTTTTATCTTTTAGGACTTAGCACCTTCTTCTCCTTCTGTGCCCTTGTTTCTTCCCCCTTTCCTTTTAGAGAGATACCATCTTTAAGGAGTATCTTTCAGCTTTCTTTATTCTGTTGGATTTCAATTTGTTTTAAAAGGCAATAGTATTGATAGCTTCACATAAAAATAGGTAGGGAGTCACAATATTTATTCTTATGATATGGTCTGTGGATTTAAGAAATTAATTTGAAACAGCAGTTCCTTTTGAGACAATTTTTGAGACGTGGTATGTCACAAAGTTTTCTTTTACTTGTCTCTTTAAAGAAATAACTGTTGTATAGATAGACTTCCTTCTCATATTTGGCCAGATATAACAAATTGCTTTTATGTTATTTCTTACTTTGTCTTCAGCTATATCTTTCAATTAAAAGAAAAGAGGGTTTTTGTTAGGTCTGCTACACTTTAATGAATCATTGGATTGGAAAATAACTCATTATATCATCAAGCAGAGATATGTTCCTTTATTTGCATGTAGATAGTGAAGATGAATAATTTATCAAATGTTATTAGTGCAAGCTGCATATTACTGAAATCTCAGCAGGATATAATGAAATTTGTCTCATGCTAGTATGAAAATAACATGTCATTACTGAGCTTCTGGCATCTCTCAGAGAACTATTATGTTATCTTGTCAATCTTTCTCACTTTTTCATTAACTGGACTTTTGATTGAAGAGTTCATCTTATCTTGAAAATCTGTGGAATTTGGTTTGTCAAACACTTCTGTGACTCTAAATATGTTTCTGTGTTAGAGCAAAACATTTCAGAATGAATGAAGTATTTAACCTTTCTTATTAAAGTGATCAGTGCCAAAAGGCTATGACTGATGGTTTTATTACTTCTGGTCATGGAAAGCTGTCTGTTCAGAAGATGTTTAAGCAGTTTATCTTTCTGAAATGGGGAAGTGAAACATGTATGTAATTGGTTAGAATCTTACATCTGTACTAATTATGCATTTGAATTTATTTTAAATGATTGTTTTAAAAATTGTAGTTGATTTTTGCCTTTGGCTTGATTGCATTAGGAAGTCAACAAATCATCCCCCTAAAAGTGATGATAAAGCTGGACAAATTGTCAAAAGCAAATTATGCCTTATGTTAGGAATGGACTAAAAGCATTCAACTAATTGAGAAGTATTTGTTCATGAAGATAGCGTACTCTGGTTAAGTACAGTGAGCATCTATGATGTTTCTGGCAAAACTGCTCCCATTTCTCTCCTAAAGTCTGTGAGCAAAATTGTTCAGCTGGGATGAGGCAGGCTGTGAAAACCAGCAGCTTCTTTGTTACTACTGAGATGGCTCAGTTGATATAGGGAACTGTCAGTTAGTGTGAAGATTTTGATGTCAGGGGAAAGAGAAGACATTTCTATTGTACCTCTTGGTGACCTGTTTGGTGCAAGCAGTGAGTAGGTGCACTAGTCAGGGATTTATTTCCCTGTGAATTCAGGAAGGTGAGACAGTGATAGGAAGATTGAAAAGCTTGCCATATACCTTGAGTTGACTGAAGGTTGTGCCCGTGTCTAGGAGGAAGGGGAGCAGGTGTAGAGCTGCACTTATATCCCTGAGGGAGCCTGTATGCCCATCCAGAGCAGATCCAAGAGGATCCAGGGGAGGTCAGGAGAAAGAGTGAAAGGTTGGACTGACTCGAAAATGGTCCTGACTTTGAATGCCCCCCCGGCTCATACACAGATCCATCAGCAGATAGTAGGAATCTTGCTGACTCAATGTGTTTGAACAAACATGTAATCAACCTCTGACTTAACAAAAATTATGTCTATACAGAGCCATCTCCTAGGAACCCATGCCTGGAAAAGTATTAAGCAGGGAAATCAACAACCATTTATTGTGGAGAGGACAGACCTCATAGATTTAATCTGAATATGTTATTACACAAAAAATTACAATTACTTTTTAGGGAAATTTGTATCATGAGTCCTATATTATCTAAAATACCCAGTATTTAGCACTCTGTTATAATATATGCAAAGAAACAGAGTGTAACCATATTCATGAGAAAAAACCAGTCAGTACTGACTTTCCTTTAGTGACCGAAAACAGTTGATTTAGAAGACAAGTACTTCAAGGAACTAAGTGGAGGATTATGACAGCACTTTGAATATACCTGCTTGCAGATGGCCTGCTGGGGACTTCTTGGCCTCCAAATCAAGTGAGACAATTTCCCTGTTTTTCATATCTGTATGCATTCTATCAATTCTGGCTCTTTGGAGAGCTCTGCCTGAAATTGCCCCAGGGACCAGTGGGTTAACATCTAACACACTAGCAAATGAGTCATGGGAGTTACAGATGAGGAGAGAAAAATGCACACATATACTTGCACAAAATTTAAAAATACTGGTTGAAATGTCACAGACTTGATGGGGAGCTTCATGCATTCAAAAAGCCAAGTTATCCATGTAGGTTATTTACAAAGATCCTTACTAGATACGTAATCAGACAGTTGAAAGGCCAAGTGAAGATGTTGGAAGTACCTGAGAAGAAATGGCTCATTATGTCTGGAGAAACAACAGTAATGTTACTAGTTATCTTATCAGGAGCTGTACAAGGTCACAGGCATATGATGTGGTGAATGATGAAAAGAAAAAACGGGCAACTAATGGTTCTACATCCATCTTTTATAAATGAAGCAAAATAAAAGCAATCTCAGATGAATGAAGAATTTGTTGCTAAATGACTTACTTTGTAGGAGTTACTGAAAAAAAGTTGTGCAGGCAGAAAGAAAGTAGTACCAAAAGATAACCTGAATTTCAAGGAACAGTGGAAATTGCTAGAAATGGTATTCATATGGACAGATATAAAGTACTCTATAACTGTATTTTTCATTTTTTACTTAAAGTGAGTATTAGAGAACTGTATTTCTGTGTTAGTTTGTGTGACAAGAGAAGCACAAAAGAGGAAAAAGGAAAAGAAGTGGGACTGAGACAGTATCTATAAAAAAAATGAACTGAGACCCTTACTTTGCAGAAACATGAAGTAGTAGATCCTAGACCTAAATGAAAGAGCTAAAATAATAAGACACCTAGAAGAAAATGGGAAAGATGCTTTGCAAAGAGTTCCTAAATGTGACACCAAAAACCATAAAATATAAAGTTGGTAAATTTAACTTTATTAAATTGAAAAGCATTTACTTTTCAAAATGCACCATCATGAAAGTGAAAATATATATACCATAATACAGACAAAATATTTACAAATCACATATCTGGTAAAGGCAGGAATATAAAATGGTACCATCACTTTACAAAACATCTGTTTCTATATTTCTTAAGTATAGATTAATCATATAACTAATAATTTTCTCCTATGACTGTATCCCAAAAGAAAAAAAAACATTTGTCCATACAAAGACTTGTATGCAAATGTTCTCAGAAGTGTTGTTATAGTAGGTATTAATTCAGAATAATCCAAATATCCATTATCTGGTCAGTGGACCAAGAAGAGGTGCTGTGTTTGGTGTGGGGGCAGTGAAGAACTAAAGAAACTTGAGGGGATTTTGAAGAGTGATGGAAATGCTTTACAACTGGGTTATTGTGATGACTTGCCAAATAGTGCAAATTCTTTTAAAGTCATTGAGAGTTCTTTGTACAACCTTTCATTTTTCCTGCAAGTCTAAAATTATTTCAAAAGTTTTGTTATTGCTGTGTAGGGGGATGTTGGGGATTGAATCCAGGGCCTCATGCATGCTAAGCAGGTACTCTACCACTGAGCTACACGCTAGCCCCATACTTCAATTTTTTTTTAAATTACTGATTTTAATGGCTCTTAGAAGTGACTGGATTTCTTTCTGTGTCATTTCGTACAAATAAACAAGTGTTTGTTTATTTTTTTAAATGTGTAACCCTGTGCCTGTAAGTCTAGCACTCTGGGAAGCTAAGGCAGAAGAATCACAAGTTTGAGGCTAGCCTGGGCAATGTAGCAACTTAGCAAGATTCTGTTTCAAAGTACAAAAAAGTTAAGAAAGGGCTAGAGATGTGTAACTTAGTGAGAAGGCCCCGGGTTGAATCCCTAGTTCCCCTCGCTCCCATCCAACCCTAGAGTGCAATTTTATCTTAACTCTTTGATTGTTACTTCTTTGATTTGCTGTTTGCTTTAAGCAGATCTTTGCTTTTTTTAAAAATTTTATTATTTTTAAAAAATTTGTCTACATTTAGTGGCAGGCAGATCTGGTGCCCAAGTGAAACTCTTGCTGTTGAACGTATGTGCCTGGTCAGTGCTAGGGAGCATTCATACTTTGTGGAACGCTATTGCAAGGATACTTCTTTCTCAAATATGCAGTAGAAATGTGCAAACACTGTGAACAATGCATTTTTAACTGCAGGCTTTCAACACGACCGTTTTTCTCTCTGACAATATTTCTTAGATTCAAATGATCACCTTTCCTCCAGGTTGCTTTTTCCCTCCATTAAAAGAAAAGTTAAATGCAGACATTAACACATTTGTTGAAAGCAGCAGAATCGTGTGCCTTGTGCTGATGTGTATTTATGTGTTTTATTGAAGGTCACTCTGTGAGACTGCTGGGTCAGAAGAAGGATAATGGAAAGCGGCTGGGGGGAGCTCGATTGGATTTGCCAAAGATTAGGAAGAATCCACTGATCGAAATCATTTCCATCAATACTGGGTAAGCTTCTGTCATACTTGCTCATAAAATATTCAGTATCCTCCATAAATTCATTTTTTCTCCTAAACATGTGACATCTAATAGTAGTTGAATGTTTTCTTGGGAAAGAAAAGTCACAAAAAAGCATGAAAGCTGTTTGAATATAGCTTTTTCTAAAATGTTTCCCATCACAAATTATACTTATATTTGCGGCAGGGTTTAATAACTTTGATTAACATTATTCTTCTCATTTTTTATAATAAATGTAGATTTCATTTACCTGCTATCCCTTGGTTAAAATCTTTTTTAAACAAGAACACTCTGTGGGATGGTTAATGATTCATCATCTTTGGCTACTTTTTTAGTGAGTTTATTGTAAATGTTGCCCAAAGTATTGACCACGCTTTGATTAATAACTATCTGAAATATGTTTTTTTTTTTTGTCGCACCGGGGATTGAACTCATGACCTTGTGCTTGCCAGGCAGGCACTTAGGCCACTGAGCTAAATCCATGGCTCTGAAATACATATTTTTTAAATTTATTTTTTATTTTAGTGTATTAGTACATGTGTGTAGTACCTATGTTTACATTCTTTGTGGAAAGTTGGTTTATGTACATAACACATCTTAATTCCTTTCTGAAATGCATATTTTAAAATATTACTCTTATAAACTTTGAGCCGAAGCTTCATGTCTATCACATACTCTTAATTTTCATACTTTGGTCTAAATACTTCCTGATCATAATTTTATTTGTTTATGCTTTTTTTTTTTTGGCATTTATTCATACTGGTTCCTTTAAATTATGACTGCAGGTAAAAAAGTTACTTTTTCTGAAAACTTGACAAGATCAAGGGCTTCTGTTCTTTAAAGCACAGAGATACCTGCGCACTCATAGAAGTGCCTTCCACTTCCCACACTAAGCTATCCGCCGGCTTGCTCCTTCGTTTTCCTTCCCGTCCTTGGGACTTGTTCTTCAGCGGTTTCTCCTTCAGCTTTCCTTGTCCCACACCTGGCCCTTCCTCTAGCCAGGGTCTGCCTTCTCCCAGCACTTGTGCAGCTCCCCGGCCCTGTCATCTGTTCTCTGGTTCATCTTTCATAAGGCTGCTGAGACTCGAGCAAGTTGAAGTGAGCCTTTTTTTTTTTTTTTTTTTTTTGCTAACAGCCCTATGGAGCAGTATTCAGTTGATGTTGCAAATTTGTTGAGGACTAACCTCTGGTCTTCAGGGTTGAAGCTTTAGAAACCTGAATTCATCAGAAACTAGAGGCTCATCAGAGTTCACAGTGGCAGTGTACAGGATATAGTTGTATTTTGACAGGTACCTGACATACTCCCTTCTGTAGCCTGAGACAGTGAATGATGAGTACAACTGTTTACTCTTCCTTTTGTTATTCTTATCCATTCCCTTACCCAAGGCAAAGCTGTACTTTTTTTGTGTGTGCCAAGGAATAAACCTAAGGCCTGTGAGTTCATTGTGCCACTGAGTTTCATCTCCAGCCCATTTGAAAAATTTTGTGTTGGAGCAGGGTCTTGCTAAGTTGCCCAGCCTGGGCTTGTACTTGTGGTCTTCTTGCCTCAGCCTCCTGTCTGTCTGGGGTTACAGGCCTGCGCCGCCATACCCAGCGCTGTTTTTCTTTTCAACTTGAATTTTCCTATTTAAAATTGTAATGTTCTTCATACATTCCCTCTCTTCTGTTTTTGCCTTATTTTCCTCTGTGCCATTTATCATCATTTAAAAATCCATATATATTCATTTATATTTTAATAGTCTCCTTCACTGGCATGTGTACTCCGTGAGGGCAGGGACTTTTGAAAGTTTTATTTAGTGCTGTATGCCTAATGCATACAAGAATGTGCACAGGGATTTAATAAATATTTATTTATTGAATCAGTGAGTGAGTTATGTGATTTGAAAGTATAGTAGGGTTATACTAAATTCTCTTTGTAATACAGGTTGCCTTGCCAACTGGACAGTAATTATTGGAGTTTGCTGAACAGTGTCTAGAAAAGGGCAAAGTCAAAATGTTTCTGAGAGTGGCTTTTTAGTTTTTCGTATGTGTAGGATGAGTCATCCTGCTTTGTCTAAATACATTCTTGTGAATATGTTACTGTCAGAGTCTGTCAAACCTTCTTAGATCAGGATTCATCTGATCTCTTTAAGGTGACTTTGGAGATAGTTTGGACCTGTCGTGTGTCTGTTTTAATATTTTCTGGTCCATTTGTACTTCTCCATTTTGTCTCTGCCCACCTCACACTCCTGTTTGCAGTTCTCAGACTGGGGTTTTATGTCTTGAGCCGGCTTTTCTGCATGCTGAAGGGCAGCCTTATTTTGCCTGCCAGTCATCTTAACTGATGTGATCCTCTGTATTCAGCTATATGCTTCTTTCTTATTCCTGCCTTCCACCACCTGTCTAAATGCCTCTCTCTCCCCTTTTCACATCCACAGACTTCCCTAGTTAGCTAATTGCAGTACTCTTCAGACTATACCATTTATAGCTTCCATGAAGTTGCTGGATCCTTGGGTGCCGAAAATGTTTTATTTCTTAAAATGCTACCTGTAAGTTCAGTGTTTAATACAAAATGATTGCTCAGTAAATATTCATTGAATAATGTTTTATTTTCAAGCCTTTAACATTTTTGTTGTTATATGTTAAAAATTATTTTAAAATTTGCTTTGTAAATGTTTATAAAATATGCTTTGAGTTACCATTCAAAGTAGAATTAATTAAGAAATTTTCATGTGTACCAAATTTTCTTTCTTGTTGATTTAGTGTTTCTTAAAATAAGACTGTACAATAAACTATTTAAAGCTTACTGGATATTTTCTGTCACTCTGACATCTTCTCATGTCCATCACATTATAGAGTTGATGCTTCATAAATCAATAAGAAAATGCAGTTTTCTTACTGAGGGAATTCATTGTATGTTGTCTCCAATTAAGATACAAGTTTCTAACCATCTGTGTCTGTGCATCAGTTTCCTGAATCAGCTGCTGCCTTATCAATTGGTCTGAGATGAAAGCATCCTTGTGAGTGTTTGTTCCAGTATCAATCAGGAACATCTTAGCTTGGATTTCTTTTTCCTTTTCTTTTAAAAAATGTTAGTGGAGCTTGTTGCTATCTTTCACTTACTTTTAAATATTTAAAAAATGATTATACCCATAATTAGTTTTTCAAAAGAAAATTATTTTCAGCCAAATCCTACTACTTGTCCGTATGCTACTGCTTTCAAATTGAAAATGGAGATACAAATATCATATAAATTTTCCATTTATGCAGAGGGTCCTGGGAGAAAGTTTTATTGTACATTCTATACTAGTAAGGTTTCGAAGTCACTGTTATCTTTGAAGAGTTGTTACATCTCTTTTTTTTAATTTTAAAAACAAAAGAAATTGTACAGAACTTCAAAAAAAAGGGGAATTTAACAGTAATTAATACAGTGCATATTGTTATCTTAGAAGTAGTTGTTCAGGTTACAAGATTTAATCATAAAAGAATGATCCATCAAACAGAGCGCAAACTGTTCTTTTTGATGAACTTACAGAGATTAGTATTGTTACCTACCTTGTATATATATGTCTATATATATACACACACACACACACACACGTATATGTATACCTGTATACATATAATCTTTTCCCTTCTTCCTTTTCTCCTTTCTTGTATCCCAGTTGTGCTTTCCTTTTGAAAACTTTCTTTTCCTTTCATTGTCCCAATATCTGTTGTACATTTTGGATCTGTTACTCTTTCAGTTTTCTTTTTTACACTAGGGAGACAATACAATATTTACACATGTTAGTTGACTTATTTCACTTAAGAGTATGGTCTCAAGTTTCATCCATTTACCTATGAAAGCCTCGAGTCTATCCTTCTTTATAGCTGAGTACTACTCCATTGTATAAAAATACCACATCTTTTTTATCCATTCCATGGTGGATGGGCATTTGGGTTGTTTCTAAGATTTAGCTATTACAAATTGTGCTGCTATAAACATGGGTGCACATATATCACTGTGGTATGATGTTTTCAATTCTTCTGGAAAGATACCCCGAAGGGGAATAGCTGGATTGAATGGGACTGCCAATCCTAGTTTTTTTGAGGAGTCTCTGCACTGATTTTCACAGTGGAATATATTTGTTGCTTTTACTAAGGAAGAAGTTGAAAATTTCAGGTTATACTGCATTTTAAATGAGCTTGGAGGATGAATTATTTGATCACAATGTGTATAATAGCATTACTAGTAATATTTTAGTATTAATATAAAAGAAAATATAGAAAACAAGGGTACTTTTTAATCCTCAAATAATATCCTTTGTCTTCATACACTCCCTTAATTTTATGTTTAGTGATTCATCTCTATATTTGCTGTATTGACTACATAAATTTTAATGCAAATGGCTCTTTGGTCTAGTGTATAATGCTCTTCTTGGTTTTTGAGGTGAGCTTTTTGAGATAGTGCCATTTGTCCAATGGAACTATTATTTTCAGATTCTCAGTCAAGAGTCAGAGGCTCCTCTGTAAAGGAAATAAGCATGAATCAGCACCTTGTTCGTTGTTAATGATGGTAAGATAACTATGTGGACATAGCTTTGAGAAACAGGCAAGGATAAGGTTAATGATTATTATGTATACGGAGTGCTTCATGTGTGCTAGACATAATTCTATGAAGTGTTTATTGTTTCCTGTATTTAATCCTCATAATAGCCTTTTTTTTTTCTTCCCCTAGTGAGGAAGCTAAGGCTCAGAGAGGTAAAGTGACTTCACAGAGACACACACCTAGGGCATGATTGAGACGGAAACTTACCAGTTAACTCCCCCCAGATGCTCCTCCCCTCAGAGGAGCAAGGAATGTTTTCTAGTGTTGTCAACAATGGGGCTATTGTGGGAGCAGAATAGTGTTTGCATTAAGGCAACATTTGAAATGAGCCTTGAAAGATTGGTAGAAGTTAGGTAATTACAAATAGAGGTGTATTCAATTTCAATTGCTGTTGTAATACAAAATGGTGGCTTAACATGACATTAATTTATTTGGTTCTGGAGATCAGAAGTCTCACACGGGTCTTAACTATGGTAAAATCTGTGTTGGCAGGACTGTGTTCTGTAGGCTCTAGGGGAGAACCAGTTTTCTTGCTTTTCTGCCATCTGAAGGCCACATGCATCCTTCATGGTCAAGAATCCCCCCTTCCATCTTCAAAGACAATTGTGTTGTACTTCTGCATAACTGTCTTCCCTAGTCACCTCCATCCCAACTCTCCAGCCATCTTCTACTTTTATGTGATAACTGGAATGGTCCACAATAATCTCTTTATTTAAATGTCAGGTAGCAAAATTAATTTCATATGCAGCTTTAATTCCTATTAGCTGTGCAAGGTTCTAGAGGGTAGGATGTGGATATCTTTTTTTTAAATTTTTTTATTTTATTTTAAAGAGAATAGAACAAAACAAAACAAAACAGAATAGAGTCAAACATAATATAGCATTTCAAAACAGAACACTGCAAGCTATACAGGTTTTCAAAACATAACAACAGGAGATTAACAGTGGTTACCCTAGTGTCTCTTGCTTTCTTCAAAATAGTTGTTCATACATTTACAGACAATAAACTCAAACAAAACAAAGTAATATAAAACCAGATAAAAGAGCATTACAGGCCTTCAAGTTGGCCAACAAGAAACCAGCGATGGCTACCGTAGTGTCCCATTTTTCAAAAGAGCTGTTCCTGTCTTCTCACATATTGCAATCAAATAGTAGGAAAGGGACTTAAACCAATCAAATCAGAGAATAAAAGCACCATTGGACTTCAGAACCTTTTCTCCATATTTATCGGGAATTTTGTATCTTATTGAGTCTTTCAGTTTCTTACACTAGGGAGACAATGCGGTGTTTACACATGTGTGTTTGGTTTATTTCACTTATGAGTATGGTCTCAAGTCAAGATGGGGATATTTTTGGAAGAAAATTTCCTGCTTACTGTAGAAGCTGTGAAGAGAAATTATAAAAACAAAGTGAATACAAGAAAAACACAGCAGTGGGTCAGGTTGTCTATGAAGAGTATAATTTTGCTCACTTACCTGGTGTTTCCAGCATAGGTATAATAAAAAAATACAGCGTACGTTTAAATTTTAAAAAATTATTGTGGTAATAGATACATTGTCATAAATCCCCTGGAATATGCTGCTCCTTGCTTTAAACATACTTACCCCATTGTTTTTTTATTTTGAAGAGAATAAAACAAATACAAAATAAAACAGAATGTTCAATCAAGACAAAACAAAGAATGTGATACAAAACTTCAAAACTAAACCAAAATAAGCCAACAATGGTTGCCATGTTGCCCCTAGCTATCTTCAAAATAACTTCCCATACCATCAGGCATATTAAAATCAAACACAACAAAACAATAAAACCAATCAAAACAAAACAATGAAAGCAATACAGGGCTTCAAAACAAGGCAGTTGGAATACCACAGTGGCTACCCTAATGCATCTTGTTATCTTCCAAGCAGCTGTTTATATCATCAGACCTAATAAAAACAAACAAAACAAAATAGAATAGTCAAAACAAAACAATGAACATGATACAAGAC
>RJWT010018068.1:0-19042 GCA_004365215.1 Cuniculus paca
AGCTCAGAGGTCTAAGCCCCTGCCTGGCAACCGCAAGGTCATGAGTTCAATCACCGGTGCCGCAAAAAAAAAAGATAATTCCAAGGGAAGCCAGATGGTGGCACCTATCTGTAATCCTGGCACCCTGGGAAGCAGAAGCAGGAGGATTGCAAGTTTGATCCCAGCCTGGGCAACCTAAAATCTTAGACATTATCTCAAAATAAAAAATATAAGAGTGGTTGGGGATGTGGCTCAGTGCGAAGACCTTAGGTTCAATTTTTAGTACACACTTATCCCCCAACCCAGTGTGAAGTGAAGTTTCAGTTTTGGTATTGTGACTGTTTTCTGTGTAGCATCTGAACCACAAAAATCTTAATTCTTAGGCAAAGAATCATTTCTATTCATTTATTTTGTTGCAAATGTGTTTTGGAAGTAAGTAAGGCATAGCATTTGTCTTTCTATTTGTCAGTAGGTCAGCTTCTCACATTGTCCCAGAAGATTTTTACTTTTGGAGAGTTCCTAGAAAAAATATTACCCATAGCCTAACCTTGGAAATGCTACAAAATAATTGCTAGAACCGTCTTCACAGAACTACAGATTTGTAGGTATAATGCAAATCTGGATAGAGAACTGGAGTTCATCTGCTCTAACTGCAGCATTTTCCAAATGAGAAAACAAGCGGTATGGCTTGCTCAGTTCTCAAAATTGTGTTCCACAGAATTTTATTCCTGAAAGTACCGCATACAGTGTTTCTCTCTTGAAAATTTGCAGACAATACCAGGATTTTGAGAACTCTGAAATGTTGCACTTTATTTTACTTAATGTTTCCCAGTCTTGTAAGAGCATATGATCAAATGATACCTATATTAGATTCCATCCATTATGATTCCCTAGAACACTCTTTATGAGACAGTACCATAAATATTTCCATCCTTTTACTATATTGTGTATTGGTAAAGTGATCAAAGGTGTTTTGTTGTAGTTACGAGTAATTTGAATTAATCTATACTCTATGTCATCTAGCAGTCCATCACCTTGACCCCTCAGCCACCTTGTCAGGACACTATATATCATCTAATAACCTCACATAGTTTCAAATTGAGTTGTTTAAATTAAAAATTGTGATGAGTGTGATAATGGTTTTATTATTTAGTGGAAGTTTTAAGGACATTATGTTATTTCTATAGATCTTTTTATACCATCAGTGTGAAAATGAAAGTTAAACCAAGTGACAGGTAGCTCTTCTTACTGAATTTAATAGAAATCTAGTTAAAGATGATCAAAATATTTAACTCATTTTTATTTTCTTTTAGCTACTATGCCTTGCTTGCCTTCTTCCATAACAAGCCTAAAATTGTCTCAAAACAAGTTTACATGTATTCCACATGCAATTTTAAATCTACCACAGTAAGTTATTTGTTATTTTAATTTTAAAACCATGTGATCTAGAGCAGAACTGTTAGAAATGTTAGGCATATAAATGTAATTCATTTTTAAATCTACTTAGCTTAATGTTTTTGCATGTATAAATGTTTGTTTTTCACTAGACCAAAGATTGAAGTCCAAAATTTTATATTACTTTGTCAGACTATAAAAGTGTAGGAAGAAACTTAAGGCTGTGTAATTAATTGTTGCCTTATAATGAAATGAGACTACATTGGCTATCACTTTTAACTTTTAAAATTTCAATTGTTCCTAGAGGTTATATTGCAAAAATACTGTTAGCTTTGAAATCATATTCAAGTTATGTTTGAGTCACATTTTTGGTGACGATCAGAACAATTTACATGGTTTCTGGTTTGGGAGAAGTTTTGGTTAATTTCGTTGAAAATGAGAGGCTCTTTTTAACCAAAAATTCTGGGATGAATTAGATCTCAATTGTCATTTTAAATACTATTCTATTTGTGTTGTACATTATAAATTGAATTTATAAATATACATGTGTGTCTTAGTTACTTTTTTCATTGCTGAGACAAAATACCCGACACTCAAATTTAAAGGAGAAAAAGTTTACTTTGGTTCACAGTTTATAGAGGTTTCAATCCATAATCAACTGGCTCCAGAACAGGGTGGCATGGCAGAGGAGAAATAGTTCATGGCAGGCAGAAGACAGCAAAAGCAAGTGACAAGCACTGACCTTTGTGCCTTATGTTTTATCCAGGTTATCCACCCTTAGAGCGGTAGCACTCACCCTTAATCCTAACTTTGCATCCTTGATGCCTGCACCACACACTCAATGCCAGCATCACACGCTCTAGATCCCCACTGCCAAGAAACCCCACCTGTGACCATATGAGGCTTTGGGGGACATCTAGACACCAGCTATAATGATGTGCAAATATATACATATATAGGCAAATAGTAATTATATTCTAACCATAACAAGCCAGACAAGCATAAAATAGTTAACTTACACCTACCTTTAGAATGTGTCAGATGTTCTTATCATTGTTCTACAGGTGGTTATCTCTTCAATCTTCCTAATAATCTTATAAAATAGTTACTGTTACTGTCTTGTCTTTAATCTCATTAAAGAGATGAGACCTCTTACCTGCAGTCATCGTTCTTCAACTCTGGCCCAGTTTGCCACTTTCCACCCTTTTGTATAGGCACCTACTGAGTATATGTGGTCTTATATTTTAAACATAATATATTCCTGAAAATGTGTTTGAAAACCAATTATTTACAATGATGAGTAGCTGATAACATGCCATAAAGAAGGGATTTTTCCTCCTGAGAACTAAAAATATTATCCAGTCTCTAATTATACCGTATTTTAGATAGCCTCCTAGGCATATGTCTCCAGCGGTTGTATGCATTTCTTTGGTTTCCTTTGTTTTAAAAATGAGTGCACACAGTTGGCTCACTCAGTAGTTACTGAGGCTAAAGAGGTACTACTTTAAGAAAATTTTGTTAATCCTCAGTTTTTTGGGTTGCTTGTTAGACATACATGTCTTATCTCTAAAATAATCAAATTCCTTTTCTTATTTTCCTTGAATTTATATAAGATAGCTAGGGAAAGCCAGTAACATTTTAAAATAAGAGCCCAGATGTTGCTGTCAACCTGACCTTTTGTCTAGCGGACAGTGTCCTTTGTGTGCTCAGACTTAACTCAGTTAAGCTTTCAATATGCTGGGTAGAAGGCATCAGTATACAGTTGTAGAAGTCGGGGGAGCCTTTTCCATCCCAGATATACTGCAGTTGGCACTGAAGGTCTGTTAGGTGCCAAGAATCACGTTCAGTGTTGTTTGATTATCATCCTGAGACAAGTGGTGTAGAGTGTGCTGTCGTAATTACCTGTGGGACCAACCTCTGCAGAATCAGTAATAAGCAAGCATCACTCTGTGGAAAAGACAAGCGGGTGCTGTATTTTTCTAACTCTTGTGTAGAAGGCAGGAATTTTAATGACCATTTTTACATCTGTTAATTATAATTTGTCATGCATGGTAAACATTTGTAAAGTATGAGGCCTTTTCCTGTTTCTGAGATTGACATTTTTATGTACCTGAAGTAGAGAAATGGACCTCAATTTTTTTTCTTTTTTAACAGTTGCATACAAATTGTATATATTTATGGGATAACATGTGATACTTTGATACATGTGTATATTATGTAATGTTCAAGGAAAGGTAAATATATCTATCTCCTCAATGATCATTTTTTTTATGATGAAAATATTCAAAATCTTCTGCTTCTTTCTTTCTTTCTTTTTTTTTTTGGTGCCAGGGATCGAACTCAAGACTCACACTTGCCAGGCAGGCACTTATGCCACTGAGCTAAATCCCCAGCTCTACCTTTTTTCAAAAAATACATTTTTGTTATCTGTAGTCACACTACTGTACAATAGCATCAGTTGTATTTTTAATGGCCCCTATTCATTTAAATCACCATCACAATGAAACTTGTTTTTTTTTGGTGAGTACTGGGAATTGAATTCAGGACTTCCTGCTTTCCAGGCAGGTGCTGCACCACTGAGCTATATCCCTGGCCCGAAAACATATTTTTTTCTAACCCATGTATTGTTTTATGTGTACCCAAATTTACATGTATACTTATATGTGAATAATGTTAGTTTTAAAGTTATGCTTTATTCTTATTCTGATAAAATGACTCTTGATGGGATATCATGTGTATTTTGAAAACACTCACATTGTTTTCCTGTTGCCATTGTGTTGTGTGCAGCTTGCGGTCCTTAGACATGAGCAGCAATGAGATTGACTGTCTGCCAGGTCCTGCAAACTGGAAATCTCTGAACTTAAGAGAACTCTTACTTAGCTACAATCAGATTAGCATCTTGGACTTGAGTGAAAAAGCATACACATGGTCCAGAGTAGAGAAACTCCATCTTTCTCATAATAAACTGAAAGAGGTAAGAGGTCCTCTTCATTGGTTTAAAGTTATTGCCAGCTGAAAAGGATGCTACATAATTTGCATTGTCACAGACTATCACTTTAAAATCTATGATTTGCTATTTGTCTTTTTTTTTTTTTTGGGTACCGGGAATCAAACTCATGACCTTGTGCTTGCCAGGCAGGCACTTGTGAGCTAAATCCCTGGCCCCCTATTTTGTCTTTTTGAATAAGATTCAGTCTTACCTTATGGCAGGTGGTTACAGTAACATTACTTAATTTCCTTAAGAAAGGACCATGCTATATTTTTGAAAAATTCTATGAATACTTATGTATATTTAATTATGACTGTGGGTAGGGGTGTGTGTCATGGTGTCACTGTATCTCTGATCTGTTAAGAGGCTCTCAGATACGCTACATTTCTCAAGTTCACTGAGCTGTATGTTTTTCCTCTTTCTGCATTTTCCCGCTCTGCTACCCTTTACACGAATAGATCTGCTTCCTTTGCTTTGAACCATTTCTTCGGTTATAAATCTGAAATTGTCCATGTATCTCGACATGTATTTTTTTTGTCAAGTGTAAGCCTACTTCCCATAAAACCACAGAAACTTTAAAAAGTTTGATGCTGTAAGGATTTTTTCTGCCAGCAAGTAAATGTTTTTATTGTAAAACTAATACAGATTATTTAAAGTTTGGAATGGACAAGCAAAACATGCCAATTATACTGCTCCATAAAGTACAGACGGTTATAAGAACGTTAAGTTGCTTGCAAATTTGTAATTGATGGGTCCTTGTGGCTAATACTAAAGAACATACGCAGTAGGAGGCGACAGAAGGAAACTATATATTGTTGACTTGTGCACCTATTAAGCACTTCCTTACTTTCAAAATTGTGAAGACATAAAGTGCATTATCAAGGAGGATTTGTTTTTATTTTTTAAAGTTATAAATGTCACATGGATTGTTTGGGATAGGAAGTTCTTTAAATGTGTATTTTTCTGGTCTCAAGCATGTATACTGAAAATGTATGATAAGCTTTTAGAAATCATTCCCACTCTGTTGAAAGGTCGGGCAATTTGCTGATGGAGTCTGTCAGCTCTTCTTGTTTCCTATATTATGATTTCCTGGCAGTGTACATTTTTCCTTCCCACCAACAGGTTTTACCCTTTTTTGTTTTATTAAGATTCCTCCAGAGATTGGCTGTCTTGAAAATCTGACCTCTCTTGATGTTAGTTACAACTGGGAACTGAGATCCTTTCCCAATGAAATGGGGAAATTAAGCAAAATATGGGATCTTCCTTTGGATGAGTTGCATCTTAACTTTGATTTTAAACATATAGGATGTAAAGCCAAAGATATCATAAGGTCAGATACTTTCATTTCCATCTGTTTTTATTACGTTCATTTTAGATATCTTCAGTCTGAGATTTTGATGGATATATAGTTACAATTTAAGGAAAAATGAATAGTCCTATGTAACATTAATACTAATGTTAATTACTACTGTGCCATTTACCTAGATCTTTGTTCATGATGCACTGGTTTGTAGTCAAGCTAATGTTGAGAGAATGGTGTCTCCTCCGTATCATTCTTTTCAGTAGACATGGGTGTTTAGAAGGGAGATGGCATTGCTACATAATTAGCTTCTCACAATGCATTTCAGCTAGCAAGTAGTTAATGTGCCTGTTACAACTTACAGCATTTTAGTTACTGACCTGAAATGTAATTACTAATTTTAATTTTGCCCTTGAAGATGAATAGATACTCACCTTGATCATTTTTGAAACCCCCAAAATTCCCAGATGTCACCGTTTTTGATCTTTACACTTTAAGGCTGTCTTTGACAGTGGATTTTATCCTTGCTATTACTGTCTTCTAGTGTATTAGATCTATCATTACCTACCCCCCAAATCCTTTACTCCCACAAATTTCCTCTGTTTACCTTAGAGGCCTCAGCTCAGTGAACACTTCTCAGCACACCTGTAACTTGACTGTCACATCCACCCAGGGAACTAAAGCTATGTTCAGTCCCTGGCATCTAACATAGAACCCGGCATGCAAACAATAGTTGATACATGATCATTGGCGACACTTACCCAGTTGTCTTGTTTAAATTCTATTAAATTTATATTTCGCTTTTTGTCTCTTTTGTGAAGATTTGATTTTCTGAACTCTCAAACTTGATTTAACAAAAAATAAAGAGCATGCTGCCTTCCATGCCCACGTGACTACTCCTCATCCTACACCATTTTCCCCCATAGTTTTTTCTCCTGAAATTGGAAAATTCACTCATATGAGTATGGGTTCAATTCTTAATGAGTGTTTAGTGGAACTAGTTTTCAATGTATTATGTCATATTATCAAGCCACTATATAACTAAAACCTATAAATCATATATACCATATGTGAATATATATGTGCATGTGCATATGTAATAGAACCAATGTGACCGCATTATCAAGCTTTAGTATAACTATATAACTATATATATATATATAGTACCTGAGTTCAGTGTCATACCTGCATTATAAAATTTTATGCTACATAATTTTTAGAACTGTATTTGTACTAAAGAAATTCAGACACACACACACACTATATATATATATATGTATTATTCTATTAATTCTATTAGTATTGTAAACAAACTTTGAAGTTTATTGCTAGTGCTAGTGTAATGTGTCATTGTATTTGGTAATGCTGCTAAACATGAACTATTTGTTTGTTGAAAGGTGTGTATAGTGTCAGTTCTCTCACGTATGCAGTCTTTTGCACACTGACTTGTGGAGTGTTCAGTGGATAAGACTTCACCTAAATCCCAAGTGTACTGTTAAGCAATTTATTATTTTATTTTTGTCTTTCAAATACCAGGTTTCTTCAGCAGCGGTTGAAAAAAGCGGTGCCCTATAATCGAATGAAACTTATGATTGTGGGAAATACTGGGAGTGGTAAAACCACATTATTACAGCAGTTAATGAAAACCAAGAAATCTGATCTTGGAATGCAGGGTGCCACAGTGGGCATTGATGTGAAAGACTGGCCTATCCAAATAAAAGGCAAAAAGAAGAAAGACCTCGTTCTCAATGTGTGGGATTTTGCAGGTACAGTATTTATTTCTCTTGGTGTTTATTGCTTTCTTTTTAGTTTTTATTTAGAAAAGGTATTTAAAAACTTGAGTTTTCTGTTTTAGTACAGCAAAGAGCTGGTACGTCCTATTGAATTAGTCCTAAACCATTTCCTCTCCTAATTGTACCACAACAGAGAAGTACATGGAAAGGAACATTAGGAATGAATAGTAGCCAGCTGAAGGGAAGTATTTGGTTGGTGGTTGATACATGTGCTGAATGTTGTTAATTCATGGTAAAACCCCAGGATAGCCCTCTAAATGTGTTTTTTTTTTTTCCTTTCTCTTTTAAATAAGTAATTATTCTTTTCTCTATTTAAAATAATTCTTGCCCATTGCTGGGAGTTTAAAAAGAAAAAGGAGAAACGCTCCCTAATCTTTATCTAGGTCGTGAGGAGTTCTACAGTACTCATCCCCACTTTATGACCCAGAGAGCATTGTACCTCGCTGTCTACGACCTCAGCAAAGGGCAGGCAGAAGTGGATGCCATGAAGCCCTGGCTCTTCAACATAAAGGTGAACTGTTCTAATCATGTCGAAATAGAAAACTACTCTAGAGTCTTGTGGTTTTTTATTTGGGCTTAATTGAACTTCCTAGAAAGCAAATTTCTACAGAAATGTGAGCACATACAATTTAAAAGCAAACACAAGAGTATTTTGAATCTTCCTCTGCAGGCACGTGCTTCTTCCTCCCCCGTGATTCTTGTTGGCACACATTTGGATGTTTCAGATGAGAAGCAGCACAAAGCCTGCATAAGTAAAATCACCAAAGAACTCCTGAACAAGCGAGGATTTCCCGCGATTCGAAATTACCTCTTTGTGAATGCCACTGAGGAGTCTGATGCTTTGGCAAAACTTCGGAAAACCATCGTAAACGAGAGTCTTAATTTCAAGGTAATGCAGTTGATGACTACTGTAGACTGGTGGATAGACATAATTTATTAATTCTCACGTTATGCCACTGCTTGGAAATGTCAGAAGTCTTAAGACTAATTATTTTAAAATTCGTTTTTTTAAATAAATCTTAGAATGATTAAAGTACTTTCAATTTTAAAATTACCTGCTTATGCCATACTTCATTTGTAATTCCTTGAAAAAAGAACAAAAAATAACTGTGGAAATCTGAGAGAAACTAAGAGAATGTTTCTAGAACACTGACAAGATATTTCAGAGATAGACAGAAAACACATTTGACACCATTCTGTCCTAACTTGCAGTAGTGTTGATTCAATCCAAAGTGAAAATGAATACTGGGGTCATGGAGTCTTTTTTCTTTTATTATTTTTTTCTGTCTCTTCTTTCTCCATCTGCTCTTTTTTGGGGGATTTCTATTTTATACCCTTCTGAGCACCCATTCATGTCTCTTTGCCCTGTGATTCCTGTTCCCATTTCTTCCCTCGATACTGTGAGACAACTTCCATTTAGCTGTCAAAACCATAGATTGGGCTTTGAGCAATGTGTAAATAGTTACTTAGGTCATACAAACAAGGCGTTTGCATGTCTAGGACTTATGTTTTCAATTCCTAGAGTTCTCTTTTGGTAAGCCAAATATTTATAAAACACCAAGTCAGTGGTCATCGGAGAAAACAGTTTTTGAATGCTTGCAGGAAACTGTCTTTCCCAGATGCTGGTGGGAGCATAGTGTAAACTCGGATGGAAGACACTCTGGGTGGTTAAAAATGGCAGCCATCATGGTGGATTCCATGTCATTTCAGCTGGTTTCACTTATTAGAATTAATGATCACAGTCATGGTTTAGTAAAGTCCTGCCTCGCCTGGGCAAGTTCCAGTCTACTTAATAATAATGCATTACTCCATCTCAAAAGCATTCCAGTTTGGATGAGAAATTATATGATTGCCCTGATTATAACTGTGTTTTCCAGTTAGCTTAGTTCTGTTCCATTGCCACAGACCATGCTCATGCCCAAAACCCAAGGAGCCATTTTAAAGTGTATTGGTCTTCGTGGTGTTCAGGGAGAGAACGTGCTTGTACCTTTCAAAACACATTTATTATGGGGATTACTAAAAGGGCCTTATTGATGGTGGATTGGTAGTGGCATTTTATAAAAGAATGGCATTATGCACTTGAAAATTTTCCTACTCTCTTTTGGGATGTGTGATTAATACGACTTTTTGAAAAACAAATGCACAAAATTCATTCGTACCATTATTCTGTTTATCCAGGTAATTTTCTTCTGAGTATGTACCTGTAAAGGCTTTTGTTGCTTCTAAGAATTTTTTAATAGCTGTTCACTTTGTCATTGCTGTCAAAGTAGGTATGGTTTTTTTTTTTTTTAAAGATCCCTTTGGAGGATGAACTTGTTTTGAAAAAACCTGAATTTAATTAAAGCAAAGTCTACAGATGAGGTGGTCAGCTCATTAAGCTGCATTTCTACTGCTTTTGTCTCATAGCAAGGTATCATTATCCATCAATAACAGGTTTCTTCTGGCATTTATAAAGAAACTTTGAAGACAGCTCTATGCAGGGGAGGAAAACTGCTTTGAGAAATAAGTATTATTTAATGAAAGGTATACTGCTAATGTATGCATCATTCTGGAATATTTGAAAACTCATCGGACTACTTTGCAGAATGGTGACCCTTTGAGAAGACCCAGGGCCAGTGAGCTTGCTAAAATGTGCATATTCTTTCCTCCCTTGGTCATTGCTGTGTCTTCATATAGCAGGTTTTGGTCTGTTAGAGATCATCTTCTTTTTATTGTAGCTCTTTTTTGAATCTTTCCCTGTTCTCATAAATGTATCTTTACAGATTTTTGTAGAATAAGAGAGTGCTGTTGTTGTTGTCGTTGTTGTTTTGGCTAGCCTAATCCTCAGCTGATAAGCTAAAAGGAAATAAGGAGATGCAGGACAAAACTGCAGTCAGTGCCAACAATTCCCTTTCTGTCCTGACCAGCCTGTTAGGGAAGAGGAGGCATCTTCCCTGGTCCTGTAACTCAGCCCTATGAGATTCATCCCCTTCCATTTGAATTGCTTTGTGTGAAGCCTTCAGAATTTTTTACATGTGAGTTTTTTCCCCTGGGTTAAGACATCCTCTTCAAATTAAAGTCTGTTTCATCTGAATTTGTAAATAGTAAAGAGGAGGATTATGAAAAATGGATGTTAGTTGACTTACATTTAATTTTCTGGGGCGAGGGATATATAAAAACAATTTTTTTGAATGATGATTAACAGGTAAATAGAACTGATGGCTATTGTAGATCAGGCTTCTTCATGTTTTAGTTACATGTGGAAAGCTTGCAAGTTAAATTTTTGTGCTTCTGTGTATGGGAATAAGATCCAGTTTCTATTTGTAATAAGCTTAAGAATTTAAGTAGCAATTCTCCTAGATTCTGTCAGGTGAGAAGGATAATTTTCAGGGATCCAGAAATGAGGAGAGTTTGCCATCTGGTGGTTCTTGAAGGTATTCTGGTTACTATTGTAAGAGTTGCATTTCTATGTAAAATTAGATTTTCACAGGAAAAACAGGTTTGGAAAATATGTTTATTATAGATCTTTTCATCTTAAAGCCATTCTTTTAAAATCTTATTTCAGTTGATAGTGATTAGATTCAAAGTGGGACAGGCCAATGATCATCCTCGTATGTTAGAATCATTGATGTTTAGATGATTTTTCATTTTTCCATGTTCAAGATTTCATGAGAAAACATAGTTGAGTAAATATTTCTTGTCTCAGGTTTAACTATTGATATTTATTACAAAGCACACAAAATTTGCCAGCACACAAAATTGATGTTTTACCTCTCTTGGTGTATTTTTATCTAATAAAAAATATCTAAGAGTATCTTGTAATACTGATAGCTTATGTTAACAAGTCTATTACATATGAGCTTAATGTTTTGGAAAATAGAAAATCTTTTTAAGGTGAGAGATTTATCTTAGTTTTTGCTATGAAATTTCTGGATAACTAGATAAATACTTCTATGCTACTTTATACGATATTTCCAAATGGGCCTTTGTGTCTGTACTTTTCTTACTTCAGTTTCATCCTCTATTAATTACAATTCAGAGAGCTTTACATCATATTTTGATTTTATTAAAAATATATTCCTGAATTATATAGTCATTTATGTTAAAAATTAGCAAGGAATTTAACCACTGCCTGACAAATGCATAATTAAAATAGATGTTTACAGCTTGTCATTATAATTTCATAGATCAGGGATCAGCCTGTTGTGGGGCAGCTAATTCCAGATTGCTACGTAGAACTCGAGAAAATCATTTTAACAGAGCGTAAAAATGTGCCAATTGAATTTCCTGTAATTGACCGGAAAAGATTATTACAACTGGTAAAGGAGAATCAGCTGCAATTAGATGAAAATGAGCTTCCTCATGCTGTCCATTTCCTAAACGAATCAGGTTTGTGTTTGTTTCATATTGCTTTTTGTCAAAGCTTGGTTGTAAATGTGTCTGTGTCTGAGTCTTGTATAGAATCTACAGTGAAAATTTATTTTTAATTTTTTCATTTTAAAGAGAAAAAAAACAGAAAAATCAAGAATTAAAGAAATGAAAAAAAAAAAAACACCACCACCAACAAAAGCAAAATGACAGCAACAAAGAATAATAATAGCTATATAGGTTTTTCAAAACAAGATGACAGGAATTTAACAAGGGTTGTTCTATTGCATGTTGCTATCTTCAGAATATTTGCTCAGGTTACCAGGTACAAGAATAAAACAAAACATTGGATTTCAGAAGCAAGACAGGAAGAAATCCTCCACAGTTGCTATAGTGCATATTGTTATCTTCCAAATAGATACAGTGAAAATTTACAAGATGTCTATAAAATTCTTGAATAGGCCACTGAGTTTTCCTATTTATGAAAGATCATCCTGTTGAATCCTACATCATGTCATAAGAAAATACATTTAGAAATCATCTAACGACAGTGTAGGGAAGAGTCAGCAGGAGTTGAAACACGTCAATTTTAGAACGTCGCTTTGCTATTTAGAAGATTTTGAACTCTTAGCAGAGCCACATCCTTTCATAGTATCAAATGGGTTTAGTGCATGTGAAAGTTATTTTAGTCCCATCAAGGAGATTATTGTGATGGTTTGACTGGGCCGTGGAGAGTTGATAGTTGTTTGAGATGATACAGTCCCTGAGTAGCAGGTCTCATTCTGCCGCATCACTTACGGATCCCATAGTGAAAACTCTCAAACTAAACTGCAGTACTAATTGTGTCCTTGATCAGTATTACCTTGCTAAAAGTGTGTGAGTTGATTTTTAGTGCTAGAATAAATGGCTGGGAATCTGTTTTTGATCCCTGCATTCTGTAATATGGGAATTTTCTTCAGGGGGGTTATGATCTATTCCTTTTTTGCCTCTATTGTAATTCAGCTGTGGTGAGATATGTTGTTTCTTACCTGTATTGAAAATAAGGTGTGTCTTTGTAGGGTGCTTTTAGAAAGTAGCAAGAAAATTGTAAGTTTCTATTTGTGTGTGTGTGTGTGTGTGTGTGTGTGTGTGTGTGTATACCTGATCTTTAGTGCATGCCAGTATCTCAAACATTCTTCTATAGGGTCAGTGTGTACAGTTCAGAGATACTTCTTTATAGCATTAGAATATGAGAGCTAGGGTTCTAGGAGGCATAGGAACTGGTCCCAGTTCTGTCAGTAGGTCCCTCTTCTGGAAGGAGAGGTAGTTGAACTAGATTCGCTCTAAAACTTGATATTTTCATGTTCCGGATTCCATGGTTTATGTAGTTTGATGTTTTTTTTTTTTATTACAGGGGTTCTTCTTCATTTTCAAGACCCTGCATTGCAGTTAAGTGACTTGTATTTTGTGGAACCCAAGTGGCTGTGTAAAGTCATGGCACAGGTTGGTGTCTTACATTTTGGGGGCCTGGGGTTGTGCTTGCACAGTAGGAAAGATGGCATTGAGAGTACTGAGCATTTTAGCATTTAGTTAGGGCAGCGCGTATGGTAAATATAGTGAATGGTGCAATACTGCACATAGAAGAGTGCTTAAAGAGCTTTGTGGAGGAAGGGAAGACACCTTGAAATTGACTTTCATGTCTTTCTTTCCAAGCCACAGATGTTTATACCACCTTCTTCTGTGCTGCTTTTTTAGATCCTGCTGCTTCCTTTGGTTTGGTTATTACCTTAAATCAGTTTAGTGAGAGACTTGTGAACATCATAGGGGCAGACGCATGTGAAAAAAATTGAGTTGATGAGTCCATGAAGCCTCGACCTAGACAACTTGAAGGGGATTTTTTTATTCTTAGGTGAAATGGTCTGAACTCCATAAGCCTACACTTTTCAAAACTTTAGATGCGGTAATCATGGATATCTTTTCTGCATTATAGAATCATTTTCTGCACATGGAAAATGATTTCTTGTCCCAGTGATGGTCGATTATCAATGAGTTCATGTTAATTACTTATAATAATCCTTCTTTACAAGTTTACCATGAAAACCACTCAAGCAGAACACACTAGTTTAGGATTTTTCAACTTTAGCAGTATTGACATAATTCATTATTGTACACTGTAGAGTGGGAACAGAATTTTTGGCCTGTGCTTTTCCGATGCTAGGTGTATCTTCCTCATTATGACAAGTAAAAATGCGTCTGCACATTACCAAATAGCGCAGGGGTGCAAACTCATCTCCGTTGAGAATCATGTAATCATGAAGCAAGGCGAGCTCAGGGAGGGAACTTCCAGTGTGTGTATCCGCCAACGGTTACTGTGTTGATAAGCACCATTTATGCTTTTGCATGTGGCTCCTAATGCCTGAAGTGATTATATAATAGAAATGTCTCATCCAATTAAACCGTAATACTAATTGAATTCCCTCTAATGATCTTGCACACTAGCTCCGGAATTCTATTTAAGGAAAACAAGGGAGGGATTTTGGAGAGGGCATGGAATTGAGGCTAAATCCTCTCTGGTGGCACTTGAGAGCATAGTGAATCATTATTGTCATTGGCATTCAGTTGTGATTATCAATTTTTACTATTTTGGTAGATATTTTAAATTAGATTTTTATCCTGAACATGTGCCATAGAGGTGAGATTTTACTCATTTATTAAATAATGGAGCCAGTAGCATAATGTGGTCAAGGGCACATGCTCTAGAGTCAACTTGGCCTGTATTTAAATTTCTTTCACTTACCAGCTTTCTAGTATTTCTTTACATTTTAAGCCTTTATTTTGTCAATTATAAAATAAAGATAGTAGAAATACTTTTTCTGTCTTGCCTTCCTAATTCAGTGTAAGTGAGTGGTGAATGTTAACTCATTTTGTTTTTGATCTATGTGGTAATTTAAGTAAATTTTGGGAAATTAAAAAAAACTTTAAAACTATAGTGATGTACCAATGTCGTGTTGGCAAGTGTGTCAGGTGTGGAGTCAACTAAAAACTACACGTGGAAAGATATGTACTGTTCAGCCAAGGGTCTTTTGAATATACCCTGCAACATTTCTTTTTGGTACTGGAGATCGAACTCATAACCTCGTGCTTGCCAGGCAGGTGCTTAAACTGCTGAGCTAAATCCCTGGCCCCTGCAACATTTGTTGTACAGCACAGCTATCAGAGATCCTAACAGGCAAGAAAAGGCTAAGATTTCCCCCAAAAGTGATGTTTCCATGTGACTGAAACATTTGACATTGTACACAATGTTGACATTAGGGTGAACCTACGCAGTAGAATCAGGAGTTTTGGATCAGATCCATCCTTTTAGAACAAAAAATGATTTCCACTATGACTGGAATAAAATTTCTAAAGTCTATGGAGTAATTAAGTGGAAACTAAAGTTCTTCTCATTAGCACAGTTATAGTATTGACAAGCTAATTTAAATGAAAATTAAATCAAGATTTGAGTTACTCAGAGTTATTTCAAAAGAAATTTAAAGCATCAGTAAAATAATCTAAATTTCTTAATAACTTAAAATGCAAAATGATCATTTTTATTTATGCTGATAAATTGAAATATAATGTCATTTTCACTTAGGCTTATAGGGAATGAAAGCTGTAAATAACCAAGTGACAACAAGACTTGTCTGACACCCGTCAGCCAAAATAAATAGGGGCATTCACCCTCCATGAGTCATCAAGACAAGGGCAAGAATAATTTCATGGTGTAGAAACTCTAATGAGCCCACCTCCTTTCTTTGTGCCCTGAGCTGTCAGGTCACTGCACTTATTAAAAAAGATTGAGTCGAGGAAGGGGAAGTTTGCATGACTCATTTATCTGTGATAAAAGAAATATGAAAGAGACCTATTGAATTAATCAGGTGGAGCGTTAACAAGCTTCCATAGCAATTTAATCTTGATAAAAATACATGGGAGAAATATAAGGAATTTGGAATCTCCTTTTTCCTAAAATAAAGGCATAAGTTAGCCATACAGTTTGTTTGAAGGAATATTAAGAAGCTTTTTAAAGGTGGTAAAATTAAGTTAACATTTCAGGTTTTATTGCTATATAAGAAACTATTGCAAACTTGGAGGCTAAAGACACTAAGAATTTATTATTTCTCACTCTTCAGTGGGTGGACTGTGTTTGGCTGAGTGGTCTCCTTCACACAGTGTTGGCATGGTTCATGCACTTGGCTTTATGCATAGAGCCAAGCCTGGCAAATCCAAGGAGGCTACACTCACAGTTTGGTAGAATTGGGGCTTCTCCATGTGGCCTTCTGTGTGGTTAGGTTGGGACTTCTTATGGCATGATGATTACAGGGTAATTGGGCATCTTTCATGGTGGAAGGCTACCAAGAGAAAGAAGGATAGTGTTCTTGTGCTAGGGTTATTTTATGAAATAATATGAATTAACAAAATATACATACCTAGTAAATAAGGGCTTACTAACTGCTAAAATTTTCCTATGTTCTTCGCATGATTTACACTTTTTTCATTCTTTTGGCAATCAAAGAGGCAGACACTTTTATAATCTCATTTTCTAGAGAGAGAAACTGCCTTCAAGAAATCAAGTATTTTTTCCAAAGTCAAATAGCTAGTAGCAGAATCTGGATTTAAACTTAGGTTCTTCTGATCCAGAGTCAGATTCTTAACTGTTTTGACAGTCAGAGTTCAGAGTAAGGTCTGTGTTGGTTTTAAAAGAGCAGATTCTTAAACCTCACCCCAGACTTATGGACCAAACTGCAAATGTAATCCAGCAAAATGCAGTAGTTGCCTTGTGAATCACTAGCCTGTACTGTACGGCCTCCCCTCCTCATGATGGAAACCCTCTCCTACTATATAAATGTCAAGTAATATTTCCACTGCAAACCTGTACTAGTAACAGTCTGGATTATAATTGCCCTAGGAATATTTTAGTGATGACACTGCAACATGAATGTGGCATATTGGATTGATCTGTTAATTGGGGGTAGGGAAATCGTGAGATTCACTGTTTCTGAGGATCCTGATAAATTCTGATCTGAGTGCACTCCCTTAATTTAACAAATGTTTTCTGAGAATGGATGTCCTGCTGGGCTTCTAGGCGACCTGGCTGCTAGGGAAATTAGATACTGTGTTGTACTGGACAAATTGTTCCCATCACTTTCACTGATCAAAGAGATATAAATTTGAAACATTTCAGAAGATGAATCCTAGTGATTATTTATGAGTTTAAATCTTTCAGATTCTGACAGTAAAAGTGGAAGGCTGTCCAAAATATCCTAAGGGAATCATTTCACGTAGAGATGTGGAAAGATTTCTTTCAAAGAAGAGGAGATTTCCAAAGAACTACATGACACAGTATTTTAAACTCCTAGAAAAATTTCAGATTGCCTTGCCAACAGGAGAAGAATATTTGCTGGTTCCAAGCAGGTAAAACAAACTTTAAAAATTTAATTTCTCCATGGCAATTCATTAAATAATATATTATTTTAATTGTTTAAGTAACTTTGAGGTATAATAGATGTGATAAATATTTTTTGCTTGGTTTTGTAGACTTTTTACTAAAGTATAGCATGTACTTTTAATGAAAACATTGCATTTGGCACTTAAAAGAGGTAATAAATGGCTTACTTAATCTATGTGATTTTTGTTTGGCTTATCACTGCTTAAATTATTTAAGAAAGATAAATCATGAAGAATAGTGTGTGTGTGTCTGTGTGTATGCGCATGCATGGGTGTATGCATGTATGTATGTCCTTACATGACAGTGAGAAAGCAATATTAGGGAAGTTCTTGGGAAATACAATAGTGTGTTTTCAACAGTTTTGAAAGAACTTACGACATCACAATGTAGGCCTAAGCTTTACCCCTGTACTGTGGAAATTTTTCTTTCTTTTTTTTTTGTTGGTTCTGGAAATCGAACTCACGACCTTACACTTACCAGGCAAGCGCTTGAGCTGCTGAGCTAAATTTCCAGTCCTCTTATTTCTTTATAAACAACTGGGGTGTATTACAAAGTAACATGATGTTCAAAATGCAAATTATTTTGATCGATAGATGACAGCCAATTATAATACTTTTGTGCAAGACGTAATTTTTCCAAATTTTATACAATCTTAATATTTGTCTGTATAACTAATTTCAAGAATTTATTAGTGTACATAGGATTACTAAAAAATACTTTTTGCATTTACTACATCCGAGCACACATTTGAATTGATTAAATGATCCTTGAATTTTTCATGTGTAAAGCACATATACCAAAAAGTATTGTTAAAAAAAGTAGATTTTCTTAGAATTGTTACTGATTTCAAACAGTGAAGCACTTTGATCAACATGGCTGGGTGTTTCCTGAGTGATAGAGAAGCAGTGTTCTTTTCTTTTTAGTTTGTCTGACCACAGACCAGTGATAGAGCTTCCCCACTGTGAGAACTCTGAGATTATCATTCGACTGTATGAGATGCCGTATTTCCCAATGGGATTTTGGTCAAGATTAATCAACCGGTTGCTTGAAATTTCACCTTACATGCTTTCAGGAAGAGGTATGTATTTAAGGAAGGCACGATTAGAGAATTTAGGGAGAAAAAAATTTATATATTTACTTGTTTGGGAGGCTACCGAGTTAGAAAATAAGCCTATAAGCCTCAAAGTAGTCCATATAAAGATACAGAGGCACATCTAAAGTTGTGCGTTTTATCTGGAAGAAAATTCCTCAGCTCCTTACCCAAGCCCATTTGTTCCTGTTTTAGACACATTTCCAACTAAGAATATCTTGCTTTCCAAGCCACAACAAAAAACAAGCAATAATTTTAAAAGGTGTGATTTCTAGAAGTCATTGATTTAATACACACACACACACACACACACACACACACACACACGTCCCAAGGGAAATAGAAATGACCACTGCAGGATGAGGGAACTTTTATTCAACAAATAGAACAGGACATAGCCCATGCAGGGTATGGACTGTTATATCTCTGTGTTGTTGCTGAATACCTGAGAGATTTACAGAAGAGAACTAAAAATGGGTGTGTATAATGAATGCTAGCTTTTTGTTCCAGAATAAAAAAAGTCTTAGTATTCTAAAACAGTACCATTTTTTTAAATTTTATTTTTAAAGAGAATAGAACAAAACAAAACAAAACAAAACAAAACAGAACAAAAAAACACAATAGAGTCAAACACAATACAGCATTTCAAAACAGAACACAGAAAGCTATACAGGTCTTCAAAACA
>RJWT010018069.1:0-19102 GCA_004365215.1 Cuniculus paca
GAGAAGTGGCTTCTGCAGTGTTCGGGTAGTTCAGGGCCTGTCTGGAAGTAGTTGAAATTGGCATCAGAAATGGGGATGCCTGGGCATTAGCTCCCAAATAGAACAGCACATCAGACCTGCAGCTCTCTAAACTGTACCCCCAGAGAGCCCTGTTCTGTAGGTCTAAGTGTGAGTGTTGGGGAGTCAGGGCTCTGTCAGGCCAAGAGGAGCAAGTCACCCATGACGCCAGGCTAAGGGGGCACTCACTGTCTGGGGGATGAGTACAGAGTCAGCACCTCAGATGAGCTCTTCAAGTTTTATGTTCTGGCTTTCAGGTTTGCCTCCCCCTGTCCTGGTCCTCCTGGGGAATCTATATTTTTAACAAGCACTGCGCTTTCTTCCCCATCTTGATGCAACTAGTACTCATACTGCTCCAGGACCAGTGTTTGCAGTACTCAGGAGACACCCACATCTGCTGTCCCCACTGTCCACTGTCTGCCACCCAGCCCTTCCCCTCCCACTCATTAGTGACTCCCCAAAGGCCTGGAAGGGTGATTTGACATTTGTTTGAAAACAGAAACAGCCCTTTGGAGGCCTTCTGTGAATAATGATGACAGCAGTGACCATTTTGCTGTGCACTAAATGCCAGGCAGGCAATGTGGTGGACACCTTTTATGATTCACATCGTTTGTCTCATACCAACTGAGAAAGGGAGTGAGGAAGAAAGGTGTTACTGTTTTTCTCCCTCTCAGACGAGGTGGAGTTGACCAAAGGGACCCAGGGTGTAAGTGGCTGAATTACACCTTGAATCGCAGCTCTCGCCCCCCAGCGCTCCACCCCACAGCCTGCGTTGTGCTCTGATTAGTGGAGGAGCACAGCCCAGGGTCGTCTCTCAGTGACCCCCAGGCTGTCTCCCTGGCTCGGAACTCTCTCAGACCGAAGGTGGCACCCAGGATTTCTTCTGGGTGTTCGTTTGTTTTTAATCGGGTTTTCTGGCCCAGAGAGCCCCGGCACACGGAGGGGTGGAGGGAGAGCACAGGTGATCCTGCGCAGGGCCAAGGCGGCGCGTTCTCTTCTGTCACACTCTTGTGATTAACTCCCTTCTCTCCTGAAAGCAGAGGAGAAGGAGGAACTCCGGAGTCAGCAGGGCTCAGAAGCCCTAATTAGTTCGTGGTCCAACTGGGTCAGGGGGAGTGACCTTGTGCAGTGGTTTGGTTTTTGTTTTTCTTTTCAGGGCCACACATGCCTCAGCTCACTAGAACACCGTGGGGAGGGATTCCCCCCAGCCAAGGGAGTTAGCGCCCCTGTGAAGCACATGGCGGCCTGTGCAGTCCCTTCTCCCTGGCCCTCTGGCCGGCACAGGCTGGTGTTAAGTTGCCCCAAATACCCAGGCTCCTATTTCACATCCTTAGGCTGAGATCCCACCGCCAAGGTGCCCTTTCAGCTTGGTTTTCCCACACTGGCTGCTTGCTGTCAGATAAGCTCCTAGGAGGAGGAAAGCGGGAGGGCGGAGGGTGGGTGCCCTGGCAGCAGACCCCTTCGTCAGCAGCCACAGTGGGCCCTGCGGCTCCCGGTCTCATGCTGGGTGGGGCAGGCTGGGGTTCTGGCCAGCTGCTTGGCCCCAGGCCTTGACTGGCAGCAGGAACTTGACTTGGCTGGGGCCCAATTGTACATATGCTTAGGCTTTACCTTAGGGTGGAAGCTGGAGACTGAAGTTTGGAAGTGTCAGGAGACGGGCAACTCTGTGTTCAGGGTGTGGGCTCAGAGAATGGAGGGGCCGCCTGAGCCGGTTGTGCTGCTGCATAATCTGCCTGGGTTGTGCCAGACTCGTGGTCCAGACCTCTCCGAGATGCTTTATTCCTTGAGCTGGGCTGAACTGAGACACGAGTGCTGCTGGGAGATGGGAGGGGGAAGAATCCTGCGGACAAAATGTTCCTGCACTTGGACAGGCCAACCGCAGTACAGGCTGGGGCCTTGGGAATTGAGTGAGATGAAACCTCCTCCTTCTCTAGCCATCCCATATATTGAGTAATAAATGCGGTTATTGCCCAGATGAACTGGTTTTAATTGACCTTTTCTGAAGTGATAAATGTGCGTGAAACGAAAATGGGAGCAACGAGGAAGTGCACACAGATCACTTGCCAGTCTCATTTCTTTGGGGAGTGACTATGTCCTCCTGGACCTTTTAAAGTCAAATACCTGGAACCTGATTACAGGGATTATCAAGTTATGGGGAGTTAGTTGATATCCCAGGTAGGCTCAGGTCATTGTTCCAGTGATGGCTTCCAAAGATGACCTTGTGGGTAGGTACCAGGGTGACAGAATGTAAGGGCTGGGCCTCTATGTGTAAGTTGGTCAGGAATGTCCAGAGACTGTTTTAAAATGTGCACAGAAAGGTAGCAAATATATGTTTGCCTTGGAATAACCCTGGCCTCTGCATTCTCCCTGGAGTCCTAGCCTAGGGAAGATGATTAAAAATAGATCTGAGTAGCACTTCCTGCTTGGCAGATGGCTAATAGCAAATGCTAGGGCTTGCGGCTGACCTTTCCTTTCTGAAATCTGCTCTGTGTTTCCATGATGCTAATTGAGCCCTCTCTAGACCTAATCAAAGACTCTTTAGCAGGCTGGAAAAAAACAAAAACAAACAAAAAAAAAACAACACCCAAAAAACAAACCCCATTTTGCTCTCCTGGCTGGGCTCAGTGCACGGAGCAACACGAAAGTGCCGGAATTTGCATGGAAACACCCACTCCCAGGTCCAACTGGCTGGTCCTTGTTTAAAAATCGACAAGTTCTACTTTGAGATTTACTGCTCTTCTGTTAGGGATCCCACACCCTCTCCACCCCCATGAGTGGGAAAGAAGAATGGCCTGAGTTTCCCTCAGTGCTCACAGAACAAAGGGTACAGACGGCTGACTCTAAACCCTGGGTTGTTATGAGAAGGGAAAGGAGAGTGTGCGTAGGCCAGTGTCCTGAGGTTGTCAAAAAAAAAATGAGAAATACTAGATAGAATTATTTGTATTATTATTACATGAACTTTTGTTTGGACCATTGTTGGCGACTTGAAATTATTGTCCCTTAAGGACGACATGTGGCTATGGTACCGATCGGCTGTGCTGAGGAATCTGTAGTGGCTATCAGTAGGCCCTTCCGGTTAACCTACTATTGGTGAGTTTCTGTTGGCTTTCACGGCCTCACAGCCTTACTTCCTCTGTAGGGAAAACCCTCTGCTGTGACCAGCACACACTCAGTACCATCATCCTCTTCATTAAACTCCTTTAACAGCCATAATTTATTACAGTAAATTGTATTGTTTTATTCTGTTTTGGGGGGGTTGAGACAGGGTCTCACTATGCAGTTAGGCTGGCTCTGAGCTTACTTTGTAGCCCAGGTTGGTCTCAAACCTGCAACAATCCTTCTGCCTCAGCCTCCCGAGTGCTGGGTTTACAGCTGTGCACCACCAAGCCCGGCTTGATTGTTTTATTCTTTTGTGTGTGTGTGTGTGTGTGTGTGTGTGTGTGTGTGTGTGTGGCACTGGGGATTGAACTTGCCAGGCAGGCGTTTAGGCCACTGAGCTAGATCCCCAGCCCTATTGTTTTATTCTTTATGTCTTTTAGGCCAGTCTTCTGGTTGGCCAGTCTGTAAACTTCAGAACAGCGATGAGTATCTAGATCCCCTATGGTGCTCAGCAGGTCTCTGGACTGTAGTAGATGTTTGTTGCTTTATAATCATGGAGGCACAGTATTTGTTCGTACCAGAAGATTCAGGGCTGTTCCCTTATCATTGGACGGTTAGGACTGTTCTCTCATTCTTACCACAGGCTACTTTAGTTTGACAGAAAGTTTTTGATCAGGAGATGACTATCCAGTGCTGGGAACACTTTCATGTTGGCTGAGGAAGAAGGTTGACTACCAAAGTATGCGAAAGGGATTTCATCTTAAGCCGGGAATCATCAAATAAGACAGATCAGCTGACAAGCAGAAAAGACCTTTCCACACAAACAGGAAGTTTAAAAACGCAAGAGAAGAGGTCTAACTCTGAGTCAGAAATGTTCATTTAATGAGCAACTATCTTTTCTCTTGAGAATACGGACTCTGAGAATATGCACCCTGGTGAGAGACCTTACTCAACCCTGTCATTTCATAGATGATGCAATCGCTGCTCAGAACATCAGGGATCTGCCCAGGGACATCATCCTAGTTAGGGGCAGATCATCCAGCATCTTGTGGCTGGGGTGGGCGTGGGTGAGCTGGGTGTTCCAATCACTTTTATTCCCTTTCTAGAGGAAATACCAGGAATCCAGTGCCCAGCTTTTGTGATTTGGCAAACACCCTGTGTTTGAGTCTTTCTGACATTTGTGTCTCCTCTCTCTTTCCTACGAGCTCTTTGGCTGTGATTTCTTCAGTCCCCAAAGTGACTCTTACTATCATAACACTTTTAAGTACTGTGTCTCTTCTTTCATAACTGCTTTATCTAACTCTGCTCCTAAATCCAGTCCCTGCGGGTGTATGAATACAGTGGTTACAGGTAGGTATATGCTTGCCGGAGGAAAGTTTGAAGCTGGACAGTTGCCACTGTAGGAGAAGCCACATTAATCACCCTCTTCCCTTTGTCTGTGTAGCTCGGAACCCAATTAATTGTCATAACTTGGATTTTGATTAGCATTTCCAGGAGAAGTGTTGAGGACATTCAGGGAACATTTTCCAGTATGAAATGAAAATATGAGGCATAGAACATGGTGAACATATCCAGGGAGATACTAAATCATGCCACATATGGAAAATTGGAAGAGACTGGTAGAAGGAAAGTAGATAGATATTGTTGTTCCATTTCACAGATGAGGAACTTGAGACAAGAGAGGTGGACATATCTAGGAGTGGTAGCCCATACCTGTAATCCCAACAGTTTGGGAAGCTGAGGCTGGAGGATCCCGGGTTTAAGCCCAACCTGAGCAATTTCTCAACTCAGCAGGCTTGGGAGGTAGCTCAGTATGAAGGTCTTGTATTCAGTCCCAATATCGGGGAGGTGGTAAAAAAAAAGAAATGAAAAAAGAGAGGTGAGCATAACCAAGACCATTTGGCAGGGCAAGGGAAAATACCAGAACCAGAAATTAAACCTAGTTTATCCAAGTATGGTCATGCTTTGTTGAATGGCAGCGATATTTTCTCAGAAGTGTGTCACTAAGTCATTTCACTGTTGTGCAAACATCATAGAATACCTCACACAAATCTACATGGCTGTGATGTCACTAGGTGGTACAGTCCTCTGTTGTATATATTGTACACTGCTGACCAGGAAGGTCACTGTGCTGCCCATGACCGTTCCCAGTGCTTTCGTTTTACCAAGTTACTAAACTGGGAGACATTTATCCCACACAATGAAACCTTCCTAGGAGCAAGATTAAGAGCTTTTCATCTATGATCGAAGAGTTCTAGTGCCCGTTATCTATAGGCAGGAGACCCTGGGAGTGCGAAGGAAGCAGAGCTCAGGGGTTGTGAGGAACTGGGGCAGCATCAGTGTGATGGGCACTGGAATGGGCCTCCTTAGGGTGCACTGAGTTTTCTGTCCTGGAAGTATTGAGGGGAGGTCTGGTAGAAATGTGGGCAAGAGCCATGCATCGGGAGAATGGTTGATTTCCCAGGGTCTTTCAAATCCCAGTGGGTTGGGTGTGCATGAAGTTAAAACTGGACAAAGTCAAGATGTGTGTAACTGCAATCCACTGCAAAGTGCAGTGAATCCAGACTGCAACTCAGCTGCATGAGATTTCACAGAATGCGGTTATGTGAACATTTCTCTCTTTCAGCTCTTGTCACTTTTAGCTGTGAAGTCCAGGTACCAAAGAAAGAAGGGATTTTTACAGGGCTCTTTCTCCTACCCAGTACTGGGTCTTGAACCCCGACCTTCACACTGAACTACATCCCCAGTCCCTTTTTTATTTTGAGACAAAGTCTCTCTAAATTACTGTGACTAGACTCAAATTTGGCAATCGTTGCTGGGTTGGTGCACTGTGATCCTAGCATTTGAGAGGCTGAGGCAGGAGGATTGCCTCTAGTTCAAGGCCAGCCTGAGCTACATATTGAGTTCAAGTCCAGCCTGAACTACACTGTGAAATGCTGTCTCAGGAAAAAACAAAACAAAACAACCTCTAGCATCCTCCTGCCTCCCAGTTGTGTTGGGATTACAAGTGTGTGCCACCATGCCTGGGTTAATTTTTAGTTAGCTTTTAATTTTTTTTTCAAGTGTTGTGAAAAAAGATTTATTCATCCAATAATGAGTTGGAAAAGCTGTTTTCAGACTGGGACTTAGACCATTCCTTTGGTTGTCCTCAGTCAGCTTTATGTTTGTTTTATTGATTGGTTGATTGATTGTCTTTTCGAGACAGGGTTTCACTATGTAGTCCGGGCTGGTTTTGAACTCACTTTGTAGCCCAAGCTGGTCTCGAACAGGCAACAATTCTCCTGCCTTCTGCCTCAGCCTCTTAGAGAGCTGGGATTACAGGCAGGTGCCACCACGCCCATGGCCCGGCTAGTCAGTTTTAAATGTTGCAGATCCACAGATTGAGTTTTTCATTCAAGAGTGGTACACCCCTGTAATCCCAGCACTTAGGAGGCTGAGGCAGAAGGATTGTTGTGAGTTCAAGGCCACAACATATGAACTGCGTATGGAGACCCTGTTTGAAAACAAAAACACAACCAAAAAACTATAGAAAGAGTAACTGCTCTCTCCTGAAGCTGTTTACTATAACACAGCTCAGAGGAAGCTGATTGGTTAACTATAATTCATTAATTTACAGTGGAGCACATAATCGTGAAAGCTCATGTTGTGTGTTATCTTCCTTGAAGGTAAACCTGCTCAAGCAAGAGAATTAGATGTAGACAGTTGCTAAGTAAATATGGAATTGGAGCAGAGCAATCTGAATAGCCTATGAGATTTTCATCAGTTCTGACAGACTGATCCATCCTTCTTCATTAAAGAGACAGGTTTTCCAAGTGAATACCCTCTAGAAGAATCTTGGACTTGAAGTCAAAGCCTGGGGTTTAAGTTCTGACCATGACTTACAAGTTATGTAAAACTGGGGGAGTTACTTTCACAGCCCTCGGCTTCACTTTCGTCTTGTGTTGTTTTGGAGGTGGAGTGATGAATGTGTGTGAAACTGCTTTTGTACGGTCTGATATCCTATATGCATGTCTGTGTTAGTCTTCTGTTAAACTCCCTTTCATTATGTTTTTAGGAAGTCACTTGGACAACACCCTTGTTACCCCATCTTCATTTCCCCCTAGACTTTGGAGTCAGACTGCCTGGATCTTTGTTATTTATTGCTTGTTCGGCGTTAGGCATGTTTCTTAACCTCTTTGCTTTACTTTCTTTCTTGGTAAAATGGAGAGGATGGCCGTACCTTCCTCATCGAGTTGTTGAGGATTAAATTACTTTGCTTTGAATTGTGATTTGAATCCTGTGTGGCATAGTAACTGTGGGCCATTACTGCTGTTATTTCACAATTTCCAAACTCTGCTTCTTCCTTCCTTCCCCTCCCTTCCCCCTCCTCTTTTCTTTCTATTTATTTATTTATGTATTTATTTATTTTTAGGTACTAGGGCTTGAATCCAAGACAGCCACATTTCCCAACTCTTTTTTCTTTTTCTTTTCTTTTTTTTGCAGCACCGGGGATTGAACTCACGGCCTTGCGCTTGCCAGGCAGGCACTTAGACCACTGAGCTAGATCCCCGGCCCTCTCTTTTTTATTTTCTATTTTGAAACAGGGTTTCGCTAAGTTGCCCGTACTGGCCTTGAGCTTGTGATTCTCCTGCTTCGGCCTCCCAAGTAACTGTAGTTATGAGTGTGCGCCACCTCATCTGGCTGCTATCCGTTAATGTGCTGTTTCCATCTCACCTATAAACTCTCCAGTTTCACTGTGGTGACTGCTTGTTAGAATGTCTTTAGGAAGCAGTCTCTTCTACAGCATGTGACTTCAGCCTTGGGAGGTGGCTTTATCTGGCCTTTTTGCTTAGCCCAGTTGTAAGGAAGGGCTTATGCTGTGGAGGATCTGTTGGTTTTCCCACAGCCTCCATAGATATCCTTTGCATTATTCAGGACATTTTCATTCGCTAACACCCCACTCACATTTGGTACTGGGGATCAAACTCATGACCTTGTGCTTGCCAAGCATGTGCTTAAACCACTGAGCTAAATGCCCCATGGACATTTGGAACAGAAGTGTAGGCTGAAATAAAAATCAGGAAACAGGTGTATGTGTTTCCTAGGCATATTAATTTGCATCATCTTTTTTGATAATAGCAAGTCTGAGTTTTCAAGGCCTGATGGTTTTGAGAGAAATTTGAGCGCTAGTAATAAAGTCCTTTTCGAATTTTAGTTTTATATTTGAACTGCAGAGGGCCCAGCTGTTACAGGCCGGCTCCCATTGCATCCCGATCCCTTGCCCGCGGTTTCTAACGCCGACGCCAGTCTGCCTGAACGGCCCTAGTGAAGGGGACCTGCCAGCATTTGCTCCGTAGAGGGTGGGGATATTTGATTCTGGGCGTCCTCCACTCCCTATCATGAAGAAGCATGTTTTCCAGGCCTCGCTGCTTTTTGGAGAGGGAGGGAACGCAGGATGTCGAGCGGCGGCAGCATCTGGCTTTTCCCGCCGGCTGCGTGTTTACATTGGCACCTCCCGTCCTGCCGCACTGCCGCAGACTACAGAGTCTTATCCTGCTCTTGGTTCAGCAGAGAACAAGCGCACTGCCCAAGCCATCTGAGGCCCTCAGGACGCCTGAGAGGTGTGGGAGAGGAGCCCGTGGGGTCTGTAGCTGGCGGGGGATTGCACAAGTCTGGGAACTGTGGCGCGTCCGCGCGGCTGCTCTGGACTCGTCTTGCTGCTCCCGTTTTCACCCTGCAAGTGTGTGTGGTGTGAAAGGAGACGTTTATGACACGTTTCTTCTGAACCAGGCTCTGTGCTTCACACATGTGTACATGCTAACTTACTCTCCACAGCTGTGGAATACAGCGTGATGGAATCAGCATTGCTCCCTTTAGTACACTGGACCCTTGAGGCTCCAAAAGATGAAGTGGCTCGCACGGGGTGCACAGCTACTAAAGGCTGTGTCCCAGGCCTCCCCGGCTCTGAGCCCTGCATACTTTCCTTGGGCCCACATGCCCCCCAGGGAAGCAGGATTTTCTCTGCCCTACTCCTTAGGCCAGTGGTGGCGAACCTGTGCACGTGTGCCAAAGCGGCCTGTCGCTGTCACTGAAAGTGGTAAAAGACTCACCCTCACTGCCCTAGGCCCGTCCCTGAAACTGTGCCATTCATGTGGGCCAGGAAGAAGGTGAACCTGTAAGGTCTGATGCTAGAGTGGCTTAGATTCCAGTCTCCCGCCTTCGGCAGTAAAATGCAGCACCCAGGCCTCTCTCCACCTTTTGTTTTTGCAGTTCCAGGCATCACAAATGCTCCCATGCCCTTGGAATTTTATGACTGCACACAGCAGATATTTCCTCCTTTAGAGCCAGTCCATTCCCTGCCCCTCCCTCCATCTGTTCACGAAGTGAGAGGATGAAGCGAGACCTACCAGAGCTCAAAAGGACAGGGACAAAGGGTCTTACGGAAGCCACCCTTCTGTCCTGAGACAGTGAGAGCCACCCCGAGGTTTCTGGGCAGATAATGTGAAAGTTTTTTTGGAAAATCTTGACCGCATACAAATGCCTTTGTCCTGTCCCAGTCCTTCTGGTGACCTGTGCCCCTGTGTGGAAGTCACACAGAATTAGGAAATTCTTCCTGTCTAATTAACTGAAGTCTCTCTTATTTCTACCTAAGTCCATTTCCTCTTGTTCTTATTATAGAGAAGTTGGAAGAAATCCCCTTTCGTCTTCTTTCCTCTTGGCTAAATGTTCAGTCTTTAAATTGCACTCCTGTTCTAAATCTCACTTTCTCCATATGCCTCCTGCAGGTTGAGCACCAAGCAGGATCCAGTGCTTTTCTGCTTGGGTTTTAAACCCTTGGAATGGAAGCCATGGCTCTCTTGACCTAAAAATCCCCACAGGTCTAATCATAGAGAAAAGAATGAGAGGTTAATGGGGAAAGAACTTGCGTAACCTTCCCTGCAGAATGTCAGACCTCTTGAGTTTGGGGCTTGATGGGGATCAGCCAGCACCCCCAAGAGCAGGATTTTTATTAATCCTCTTTGGGCCTTTACATCAGCACTTTTGCTTCCTTACCCCTGACATGAGTAAAAGTACTTAAAAGGGGACCAGTTGTAACCCTCCCTTAAAATGTATAGTGCCTTGTGCAAATTTATAGAGATAGAAAGTAGATTTGTGGCAGCCAGAGAGGCTGGGGGCAAGGGAGATAAGGGCGACGGCTAATGGTGTGAGAATTGGGGGTGTAAAAATGTTCTGCATTAGATAGTGGTGATGGTTATGCAACACTGTGAATATGCCGACCTCCACCAAATTGTATATACACCTTTGAAGTTTACGAAGCATTTGTATACAGTTACCTATTTTTTTTTTTTTTTTTTGCAGAACCAGGGGTTGAACTCACGACCTCACGCTTGCCAGGCAGGCGCTTAGGCCACTGAGCTAGGTCCCTGGCTCTAATTAATTTTTTATATAAATCTTGTGTGATTAAGAGTACTATTTTTTCAGTGTGCCCATTTTTACAGATTAGGAAGCTGAGGCTCAGAGAAGCTAATTGACTGGCTCGGTTTAGTAACATGGCTACTATATGGCAAAGTAGGACTGTGACCTGATGAGATCTGCTCTTTGAAGCTCATGCAGGTCACACTGTGTATATGAATGGTGTGTGGAGAGGTGAGCGCCAACTGCTCCACGGGTGGGTTCACAAATTAATCCAACTGGAAAGCACTATGTGGAGCCCTCAGTTCCGTCCTTCTAGTTTTGTGAATACACTGGGTGGCAAAGAGGGGGAGCCTTGCCTTTGGGCTAACAGGAGAGAAAGAAGGGTGAAAGGCACCAGGGCACTAAAGTTTGAAGAACCAAGTGAGTTACAGTCAGCCTGTTTATTCATTTCTTTTCCAGGCTGCTGAAAGGGAAAAGACGGGACTCTCTTTTTACTCTGCCCTTCCTTTATTTTGTTTTACTTATTGCTCATAACAACCCTGTAAAATGGGCATGGTTTCCACTTGCAGAGGAAAAGATGTGGAAGCTGAGAGAAGTTAAATGATTCTTCAAAGATCAGGTAGCCCCTCAGCTGACATTTCAAAGGCGGAATTGGAACTCAAATCTTCTAATGCTGAGACTAGTCCTCATATCCTGCAGCTCCCCGGTGTTGCGGCTGGTGGGTGTCTGCTTCCCTCATGTCTCAGTGCACATCCTGAGCACCAGCTCTGCTGCTTGCTCCCTGTTGACCTTCCCAGTGACTCAGGAGGGCCCTGAGTTTGCGAGGCTCTGCTCCTGTGATCAGGACTTCCAGGTGAGGACCCACGCCCATCCCCAAGGGGAAGGAGCACACACCTTCGCTCTCTTGCTGCCTCCTACCACAAATATTCATTTTGCAGTGGTTCTACTTTTAAAAAAAGTGTTGCTGCCTTCCAGACTTTCGAAGGGGCCAGAAATCAGTGGTTTTGGCTACTAAACAGGAAGCTCAAAGCCCTTTCCGTTCCTTTGAGCTGGCTGGAAGGGCTGGGCTTGGAACTATGACTTTATTTAAAAGACAGAAGAAAAGTTTTGTGTGGTTTTAAAAAAACAAAACAAAAACCCTTTCCTGGAGGCCCGTACACCAGCCTTGGTTGATACACAACATGGAAAGGCACTTGCTTTGTTGCCTGGCAGTAATGACAGCAAACAAATGTGTCTGACAGTCTGTTTGGCATCTCCTGGTCTCAATTTCTGTTTGCTTCATCCTAATTACTTCCTTAACTTCCTTTTAGACTCCCCACCTTCGGCACCACCCTCACTCAAGGCCGCGCCAGGCTGTGCCAGGTTGCACTAGGCTGGGCCAGGCCCACAGGATACAGCGACCCAGCCGGGCTATTCTTGTCTGTGTCTATTTGCAAGATGCCTGTTGTTCTCCGTGGCTGTTTTTCCCATCGTAAATGTTGACTTGGCAGGGGCCCAGCGTGGAAGCCATGGTGAAGGAACTTCCCGAGTCTGCCTCAGAAAATGCAGCTGGGCCTGAGTGCCAGGCTGAGGAAAGAGGTTCGTAGGCGCTGCCTCTCGGGGTGCCTGGGGAGACGCTGTCACCAGCACAGCCCTGATTGGGTCCAGCACCCTTCCCAGATCGTGGGCCTCCGCCAGCACTCTCTCGAAGCACCGGCCTGCGGGAGCCGTATGGGTCTGGCCTGTGAGGCGCCTCTGGGCCTGGCTGGCAGTTCTCTTCTCTGCTGCGCCCTCCCCTCAGCCTTGCTCTCTAGGAACTGTTGTCTGTGTCAGGCTAGAGAAGGCTACTGGGGCTGCGCCCTGAAATACACTGGAAACCCCAGCGCAGTAGCCTATCTGAACTACTTGAGCATATTCTTTTATACCTATGCCCTTACTTGTAAATAGTGTATGTGTACTGCTATGCAGTATGTATATTACAAACATATATAAAAAGAAAAATCTAAAAAGAAAAAGAAAAATCTAACAAACACACATTTTCTTTCTCTTTCTTTTTTCTTCCTTTTTTCCTTTTGCACTATTGGAGACTGAACTCAGGGCCTTTGCATTGAGCTATACCCCAACCCTTCTTTATTTTATTCTGTATTTTTTTGTCTTTGTTCATAAGATTTACTGTCCTAAGGTCTTCTCCTTCTCCTTTTTGTCTTTTTGAGACAGGGTTTTGCAATGCAGTTTAGACTGACTTTGAACTCAGTTTGTAGCCCAGGCTGGCCTCGAAGTTGCAGTGATCCTCCTACCTCAGTCTTACCATGCCTGGCTCCTAGTGCTTCTTCCTTGTTATTATTATTAATTTTATTTTAAAGAGAATAAAACCAAACAAAGTAAAACAGAATAAAGCCAATCAGAACAAAACAGTGAAAGTGATACAGGACTTCAAAACAGGATAATAGGAAATCAACAATGGCTACCATAATGATTCCTGTTATCTTCAAAATTGCTGCCTATACCATCAGACATAATAAAATCAAACAAAACCCAACAGAATAAAACCAATCAAAACAGAACATTGAAGAAAACAAAGCAATATGGTGGAACAAAACAGTGAGAACACTATTGGATTTCAAAAACAAGACAGAAGGAAATCCCCCATAGTTGCTGTATCGCATATTGTTAACCTCTAAAAAAAAGCTCAGACTACTGGCTTTCAGCCTGCAAAAAATCAAACAATGCAAGAATTAAGTTGTTAAAAAAAAATTAAAAAAGGGCTGGGGATCTAGCTCAGTGGTCTAAGCACCTGCCTGGCAAGTGCATGGTCATGAGTTCAATCCCTGGTGCTGCAAAAAAAAAAAAAAAAAAAAAAGAATTAAGTTGTTTTTGTATCTCAGTTGCTATCAACTCAATCTGTGATTCTGTGAATCAGTCTGTTGCTTAGGGATGTAGGGGGCGCTCACCTGCTGGCTCACGGAAGGGCAAATTGGTTTCTTGTTTCTCTTCCTGGCCCGGCGTGGCCACTGCTGGCTCAGAAGAAGGGCAGATTCCCTTACTTATAATTTTGAGACAGGGTCTCACTAAGTCTCTGAAGTTGCTGAGGTAGGACTCTAACTTGTGATGCTCCTGCCTCAGCTTCACAGAGTGCTGGGATTGCAGATGTATGCCACTATGCCTGGTTATAAACCGCTTTTAATCACATTTTATGGAAGGTGGTTTATGTGATTGAATATGCTCTTTTTTGTACAAGCAATGATTCACATCATCATCCTCAGCCACAAAAATCATGAAAAATGAGAACACTGCCAACTGTCAGTTGTCTGCATGGCACACGCTTCAGGGACTTACTTCACTGTAGGTGAACCTCTTCGCGATATGCTGCCATTCTAAAAAAATTGTGTCAATGTTGAGCGCCTGTGACACAGACAAAGCAGTACTCATAGTGGGCTAAGAGCAAAGGCTGCTTTCATCCCACTGACAAGGTGGGACCCAGGACATGCATGACACCTACTAGCCCAGGAAAGGCCCAGCAGCGAGCCATGTGTTATAATTGCTCAGAGAAACTAATTTTTTCAGGTGAAAATGGATACATTTTTCTAGGATTTTCTCTGCCTTGGAGGATTGTCTTGCAAACCTTCTGGGGATACTGCTTCCCTGGGAAGTCTCATAGTGTTGCCTCTCCCCATATTCCTAGTTGTGTCTAACAGATAGCAGATGATTGATGAATATTTGAGAAAGAAGTGAATCTGGTGGGATGTGGTAGCGCATGCCTGTAATCCAAGCTTGGGAAGCTGAGGCAGGAGGATTGCTGCAAGTATGAGGCCAGGCTGGACTACATGGCGAGTTCAAGGCCACCCTAGATTACAAAGTAAGACCCTGTCTCAAAAAAAGAAAAAAAACAAAACAAAACATAAAATCATTTGTCAAACCCTTTTCTTGTCATACATGATGATGCTATTTTTCTTCATGTTATTCTCTTGCTTTTTTTCTAAGATTTGTTTTTGAAGCTCTTGGCAAATGTTTCTTGAAGGGTGACACACTTGATTATACATAATTAGGATGATGGAATCATAAGAGAATATAATTCTGGAGCTACAAAGGGACTGACTGGGCAAACTACTAGTCTCTTATTAAAGTCAAGCTAAGAATAAATCATGGTATATCCATAGGATGGAATGTTAGTCCACAGCAAAAAGGGGTTGAACTATTGATTTATAGAACAACAAGATGAGTCATAAAAGAATTATGCTGAGTGAAAGAAGCTAGATGAAAAGCATTACATACTGTATGATGTCATTTATAAAAAAATTCTAGAATATAAAAGTGGGTGACAGAGAACAGTGGTTGCCTATGAATCCACAGTTGGGGAGGGAATGCAGAGGGGACACAAGGCCAGGTTCGGAGGCGCGAGAAAGTGAATGGGTGTGGTGGCCAGTCCATCTTGGTGGTGGTGATACGCTCACAGGTCCAAACAGATGTCAGAACTGATCCAGTAGGACGTCTTAGATATGTACAGTTTATTATGTGTCAATTAAACCTCAATCAAGTTGTTTAAATAGAGGCAGGCAGTTCAATCGTAGAATAAATATTTAACTCATACCTGTGTGCACCAGATTCATGCGCTGTGTGCTGGGGCTTGAGAGAGAGATGGAAGATCTGGTCCCCACCTTCAGGGAGCTCACAGCCTGGGAGGAGGGAGATGAATAGATGACCGCAATGCAGGACGCTAAGTGCTAAGAGAAAGGGAAACACAAGACAGGAGTCCAGAGTGTGGGTGTCAGTGGCGCCTCTGCCGGGGAGGTCAGGGAGGGCCTTGTGAAGGAGGAGCGGAAATAAAGCTTCGAGTGGGTCACATGGAGGGAGGAGCCTCCCCACCAGAGGGAACAGTGTGGACAAAGTTGTGGATGTGCAACCAGCACACATGGTTTGTCTTGACTACAGCAAAAGACACATGGGAAAGCCGGAAGCGAAGAGCCTGATGAGTTGGACAGAGCCAGATCTTCCACCTTTCCTGCCCTTGAAGTCCTGGGGTGCCTCTGTGTCCCAGGGTTGAGCAAATAGCTTCTCCAAATGTAGGTCTGTGTCACTGGGGAACACTTGCTACGGTGGACCTTGGCTGTGTGTGAGGCTGTGACACCCAGAGAGGCTCTGCTGTACCTGGGAGGTCCTGTGTTTCCCCAGGGCTGTTTCAGGATCCAAAAGAGAGAGAGTTGGTTTAGGTCTGGGCAGCTGCTGGGGAACATCTGCTCTTTGCGGCTGCACCTGGGACTGAGGCGAGTATTGGAGGCGATCAATAGTTCAGCTGCTCTCAAGGCAGTTTTTCCACAGGTGAAGGAGTTTGCCTTACTCTGGCTGGTGCCATCCATCCCGGCAGCCTTCTGATGTTGTCCTGGTTTGAGCTCATGCCCTTTAATCATCTGCTGGCCAGTCACCCCCAGATTTCTTAAGAGTCTCTCCTGAGTTGTTTTTACAGTGGTTTTCAGAACAGGCTGGGATGTGAATTCAGGATACGATTGCCATTCTACATTAAAAATGCAGACAGCAGTGCAGAACACGGCTGGCTCATGTCAGCCAGACATCTCAGTGTAACCAGAGGAGGGAAACATGGACAGGGCTTGTGCTAATGGAAGTAGATACCAGATTGCATGGCAAGCTCGGGCTCCTGTTTGCTCTGCTCCCTGTCGCTCTCCGGCCGGAAGAAAGATGCTCGTATTTAGGCTGGAAGTAAAAGTGGGATTTCTGCCTAGTGAGCATTTCTGTGATCTTGAGAGCAAGTTGCTTACATTTCAGAAGGGGAACGCCCCTCATCCCACTTAGGGGGATCGCAGCTGTCATGGCTGTGAGGACCTCCCAGAAGCCAAGAGGAGTGACAAGCGCGCTTGGCTGTTGTAGTTTCTCTCTATGTTGGGGATCCTTTGCTGTCTTCAGTAGGACTGGGCTCATCTTGGTTTCGAGTGCCCTGCTCGGTGTGGGAATGTGGTGGCCAGCACAGATGGTTGGAATCAAGTGGGACCAGAAAAGCCAATGTGGATTAATGATCTCAGGTGGATTAATTCTATCAGGCAGCGTCAGGAGGGACGTTTCTAATGACACAGCAGAATTTGCTGGGGGGTTTTCCTCTCGTTTTCTCACCTGAGCTGATGAAAATAGTCCAAGTGTGGGCTGGTTTGAGCTCTGTAGCTCTCTATTCTGCCTTCTCCTCCCCCCAGGCCATCTGCCAGCTAGACTGTTAGCTGGCTTACTGCTCGCTCTGCTCTGCAGTCCTGGAAGGTCATGCTGGCTATGATTGGGGTTGGTTTCCATATGGATAGGCAAAATTGATATCTAACTATCGATTTGTTTTCTTGCATTTCAGTCGTTCCAAGGAAGTCAAGGACGAGCATATCTCTTTAATTCAGTGTGAGTGTCTCTGAATTGGTGTATTCGTTGTTTTGTACAAATTTAGAGGAATGGGGAAAAGCAGCTCTCAGTCATTCAGCAGCAAACCCTGCCTTCTCTGCCATAATAAAAATCGTCTGTACAATCAGTAGTCGGTTACCTTCGGGGAACATTTCTTTTTTCCTGTGGCAACGTCTCTGGCTAAAAATAATATATTCACTACACCGTCCTCAGTAGGCACATGGGAGGGCAGCAGTCCCCCAGTGAAGGAGCTTCTGAGGACGTCCCATAACCAGATCAGAGATTTGTCACTGGGGAAGAGGGTGAGGGGGAGCAAAAGATCTTCCCCAAGAACTGCTGATGAACTTAAGGATGAAGGGAAAAGGCTCAGCTAGGGCAGAGCCCCTGTCCCCTACCGCAGTCCCATGGTGTACACAGCCCGCATGGTCATCGCTGAGCACACGATTTATAACTGCCTTCTGAGAAAGAAAGGCAAAGCTCACAGAAGCCCGATGAACTGTGAAAATGGAAACCTGGCCCACTCACCTTGAAATAGGTGCTCTGCAAAGGAGTACGGCTTATTTAATGTCCAGGGTGCACCCATCCTCATGATGACAAGACTGTGCCATCGTGTGTGCCATCTTTGGCTTCATTCCATCCTCGGTGAGCTTCAAGGATGGTGCTCTTATTGGCTATGGACTGCACGGGGCAGCTGTCATTTTGTCCCGTTATGTTACAAGATTAATAAGAGTACTTGTTAGAAAAATCCTGAGCAAAGTCTCAGTGAGGACTATTTTAGCAGACCCATTGAATTCAGCCTTGCAGATCTGGAATTCTTTCCAGCTGAGATGTTTCCAGATGGTTACCTTTTCTGGAGATAGCATTGATTTCAGTTTTCAACCAGATTTTTCCTTGGTGTTGGTTTCCTTTGGGGCAGGCTTATCCGGCCTTAGTTTTTGCTGGCTGCTCAGTTTGAATAGCTGATGATGTATGTAGCTACATGTGACTAACTACCCTCTCTCCCTCTTTTGACGTAGAGTTAATGTGGGCTGTGGGCCTGCAGAAGAGCGAGTATTGCTAACAGGACTACATGCAGTTGCAGACATTTACTGTGAAAACTGCAAAACCACTCTGGGATGGAAATATGTAAGTACCGAGGAGTCTGTTGGGAGAAGGCTGTGGAGGGAAGAGTGAAGGGTTTCATGCTTGCAAAAGACTTTCTGCTGCTGGCTTCTTGTGGCCTTGTTGGGTTGTCTTTGGTCAGGACCGGAAGCCAAGCTCGAAGAACACTACCTGGCCCAGCCGCCTGTCTTCCAGGTGCATCTTCCCTTTTCACTGCCTGCGCCCGCACTCCTTTGTGCTGGTCCCTAAGATGCAAGTGCACCCACAGACACACACCACCCTAGACCTGATAGTAAGCATGGAACATTTCCTGAAATCTTAGTGTGCTAGACATACATGATCACACTCACTCTTCACAGCATCCCTAGAGATTAGGTGCTATTTTCATCCCTATTTCTGGATGAGGAACTGAGGCAGAAGAAAGTTAATAGTATGCCCAAGGTTACCTAGCTGTCAGAAGGCCAAAGCAGGATGAGACTCCGGGTAGCCGTCTGACTGTCATGCTCTAATAAATGTTCCTAGAAAACCACCTGTGTCCTAGGCCATGTGGTAGGCATCATCAGACGTTATTTTAATATACACTGGGTGGTATGGTTGTGACTGGACTCTCCCAAATGGATCATCTTTCTTTCATTGTTTAACTCAGTAAAAAATGTTAAGGTCCCCTTGGGATCTAGGAAGAGTAAACAGTCCTTTGCCAGGATAACAAAGGAGAAGACAGGGATCTGCTACTTGAAAAACATTGGGGACTGGCCAGGCATAGCAGTACATGCCTGTAATCCCAGCATTTGGGAGGCTGAGGCAGGAGAATCACTGAAAGCTGGAGGCAGGCTGGGCTACATAGTGAGTTCAAGGCTAGCCTAAATTACATTGTAAGACCTTGCCTCAAAAACACAAAAGGCTGGGTGTAGTGGCACATGCCTGTAATCCAAGGCTGAGGCAGGAGGATTGCTGTGAGTTTGAGGCCAGCCTGGGCTACAAAGTGAGATCAAGGCCAGCCTAAACTGCCATAGCCAAAGCCTGTCTCAAAAAAGACCAAAAACAGGGCTGGGGATACAGCCCAGTGGCACAGCGCCTGCCTGGC
>RJWT010018070.1:0-19036 GCA_004365215.1 Cuniculus paca
AGCCAAGAAGAGGAAAGAGGAGAAAGAAGCAGAGATGCCAAGAGAAAGCCCCACAGAGACTGGAGTGGCAAAAGCAAAGGAAGAAGAGGAGGGGGGCCCGCTCTCAACACCCCCGGAGACCTCACAGCCCCCCAAAGCAGAAACCCCAGCAAAGACAGAAGGTGTTTCCATACCCGAGGTACCCTAGAAGCAGGCACCACAGGAAAAGAACCAGAGCAAGCCTGCCCCCAGAGGCCGCAGGACCCTCAGCAGTTTCTTCACACCCCAGGTGCCATTAGTCAAAACCAGTGCGAAAGAAGAGCAGTCAGGTACTCCGGCAAAGGAGAAGGCCAAGGGACCCCTAGACCCAGTGAGCTACAATCCCATCAAGAACGACTACCATCTCATCGAGGACGACTGCTGGAGACAGGGCCTTACCTGGCCGTCCCCCGAGCGTTTGAGAAGATCGAGGAGGCTTCTGCTCAGCTCCAGATGGTGGAGACGCTGAGTAACTTGCTGCGCTCTGTGGTGTCCCCATCCCCACCAGACCTACTCCCTGTCCTCTACCTCACGCTTAACCGCCTTGGGCCTCCCCAGCAGGGCCTGGACTTGGTATGGTGATGGTGTCCTTCTCAAGGTCGTGGCCCTAGGCAACTGGAATCTGTCTGGGCTGAGGTTGTTGGGAAGGGTGACATTGGGCTGGTGACTGAGAATCAGTCACAGTACCCAGAGACTGATGACACCACCCCCTTACCACCTCTGGGGTCTTCTCCCAAGTTCTGGGACATTGCCCGGCTCACTGGCAGTGCTTCTGTGACCAAGATAGACATCATCAAAGGCCTCTTCGTTGCTTGCCGCCACTCGGAAGCCCGGTTCATCACCTGAGTGGATGGCTGCACCTTGGCTTGGCTGAGCTGTCAGGGCTGGCTGCCCCCTCTCAGGCTGTGAGCCTCACACCCCCAGGCCAAGAATTCCCCCCAGCCATGGTGGATGCTGGGAAGCACAAGACTACAGAGGCCAGAAAGACGTGACTGGAGGAGCAAGGCATGATCTTGAAGCAGACATTCTATGAGGTGCCTGACCTGTACCAAATCATCCCTGTGCTGCAAGAGCATGGCCTGGAGCATCTCCCAGATCACTGCAGGTGAGCCCAGGGGTCCCTCTGAAACCTATGCTGGCCCATCCCACTCGGGGTGTCAGTGAGGTCCCGAAATGCTTTGAGTAGGCAGTCTTCACCCGTGAGTACAAATATGATGGGCAGAGGGCACAGATCCATGTTCTGGAAGGCGGGGAGGTGAAGATCGGCAGCCCGAATCAGGAAGACAACAAGGGAAAGTACCCCGACATCCTCAGCTGCATCCCGAAGATTAAACTCCCCTCAGTTACGTCCACTGAAGGTGTGACTTGGGACCAGGAAAAGAAGCAGATCCAGCCATTCCAAGTGCTAACCACTCACAAATGGAAGGAGGTAGACGCGGCAGAGATCCAGGAGCAGATGTGTCTGTACACCTTCAACCTCATCTACCTCAATGAAGAGTCACTGATCTGTGAGCCCCTGTCCCCGATGCCTGCAGCTGCTCCGGGAGAACTTCCTAGAGACAGAGGGTGAGTTTGTCTTTGCCATCTCCTTGGACACCAAGGACATGGAGCAGATTGCTTGAGTTCTTGGCCTCAGTGAAAGACTCCTGTGAGGGGCTATGGTGAAGACCCTGGACTTCGATGCCACCTATGAGATTGCCAAGAGGTCACACAACTGGCTCAAGCTGAAGAAGGACCACCTTGATGGTGTGGGTAACACCGTGGACCTTGTGGTGATCAGCACCTACCTGGGCCAGGGAAAGCAGGCCGGCCACTATGGGGGCTTCCTACCTGCTGCCTATGATGAGGAAAGTGAGGAGCTGCAGGCCATATGCAAGCTTGGAACAGGCCTCAGTGATGAGCAGCTGGAAGAGCATTACTAGAGCCTCCAGGCCCTGGTGCTGCCCGCCCCACGTCCCTACATGCAGGCGGATGGTGCCGTGGCACCTGACCGCTGGCTGGACACCAGCACCATGTGGGAGGTGAAATGCACCGATCTCTCTCTCCCCCGTCTACTCTGCCAACCCGGGCCTGGTGGACAGTAAGAAGGGGATCTCCCTCTGCTTTCCTTGGTTCATTCACATCCGTGAGGACAAGAAGTCAGAGAGGACACTACCAGTGTGCAGATGGCCCATGTGTACCCCAAGCAAAGTCAGATTTAGAACCAAGACATTGACTCAGACTCTGACAATCAAGATTTCTACTAAGCTCCTAAGCTGCAGGGCCTGGGGCAGAGTGAAGGGGACCCAGGGATGCAGAAGAGCTGGTGTTGCAGTCCATGTGTGTGCTGGGTCCAAGATTCATTTGATCACTTTTTTTAATAAATAATTATTAGACAAAAAAAAAGATTTCAAAGCATTAGAGTTTGGAATGGAATTAGGGGTTGGTTTAAGATTTGACTCTGAGCAGGGAGTCACTTGGTTCAGCCATAGGTCAGTAGTTTTGACCTTTGGAGGTCTTAGGTCTCCATATGTCAGTAGTTTTGACCTTTTATGGCCCTTAGAGGACCTGTCGTGGCATACAAAACCCATGGAGGGGGCTGGTAAACTTGCATAGTCAATGACATAGTAATTAGAATTAGCACTGGCCACGGGTTGCCAAAGACCAGTGGGTGCATGCCTGGGGACTTATCATGTATTAACTGTTACCTGGTTACTTTTCCCCACTATAGTTAGACATGGGCATCCTGGTCGCAGACTATTTAATGAAGAAAGCAGATCTAGTTCTGGAAAACCAGACTCTGAAGTGGGCCATTCCTTCTTTTCTCGGCCATTTCCTTGGTCATTTATGGCTCAAGTATAGCCCTTTCTGGGCTCTGGTGGGTTAGTTCATTTTTCTCCAGCTTTTCCCTTAGAGACCTCCTACCTCAATATCTAGAGAAACTGCCCAACAATAAGACCATGAAGAGATTTAAGATTACCAGAGAAAGAAAAATAAACTACTTTCAACAGAGCAACATTAAGACTAAAGAAGCCATAGAAGAATAAAATGTTTTCAATTTGCTGAAAATAATGACCAAAAAAAAGAAGAGAGAAATTAATCCATTTCAGCAAAAAAAAGTTTACCACCAACAGACAGAGGAAATTCTAAAGGAGAAAGGAAAATGATGACGGATAGACCTATCATGCGAGAAAATAATTAAAAGTATATGAAGTATAAATATGTTTCAGAGAAGAATAAGTTAAGGCAAAGCATTATGAGAATTAAGAATGAAACTTTAGATTTAGCAGAGTGATAGTTATTGGTGACTTTGATTTTTAAAAAATGTTAATGCATTTATAGAAATGCATTACATAAATGCATTTATATAAAGGTCAAATAAAGGAAAGAAGAATATGAGAAGTTGGAGTCAACAAGTGTGTATAACTCATTTCAGGAATTTTTGTTTAAAGAAAAACAGAGAAAGTAGAGTCATAAGTAATTTCAGATGTAAGTAAAATGATGTAGATATTTCTTTGCTGATGAGAATAGCAGGAAGCATAAAATTGAGAATTCAGGTGAAAAGGGGTAGCTTCCAATATGTGTTAATTAGGTAAGACAGATTGAATGATGCTCCAGGGGTGAACCTAGCTAGAAATACAGGGACAGTTCATTCATTAAAAAAAATAGAATACATAGGTCCATGTGCAAACAGATGGGTAGATGCAGTGGTAGGAGTCTGTGGAAGATCTCTCTGACTCCTTCAATGAAATAAGAAGCAAGATGTTGGCATAAGAGCAAGGATGATAAAGATGTCAGAGGCTATAAAAGAGAAAGGAAAATCTGACATAGTCCTCTCAAAAGTAGAAGAATAATTGACCAGGGAAATAGTAATCGCCTGGCTATACTGAGTATGATTGAAACACTACAATGACAAATATAAAAGAAGATCAATCAGTATCCTGTAGTTTCCTTTTAGCCACATCCACCTGCATGGAATCAGGTTCACAAAGTGAGACTACTGCATCTACCCAAATGGATGGTTTAGCCAAGTAAGATTAGCAAGGCAAAAGAGGACAAGAGGCTTAATAGTATGAGGAAAAAATGATTATAATGTTTAATATTGAATGTGTTTACCTAGGCACTTGGAGATGTTGACACCAATGCAGAATTAAATGTGCAAGAATTTTTTTTTTTTACCAGAAAATGCCTGTCTGTGTGAGAGAAAATGAGGAGGGAGTCCAGGAAACTGAGACAAATTATCAGGAATTGATGCAAAGCAAATCTCAGAGAATGGGAAAGTTGGTTTGCCCTATAGCCTCAAGATGTTTGAAGAAGGTCCAGCATAGCTGTTGGATGTCAGCCAAAGTGATCAGAAAAATCCAGTGTCTTCCACTAATAGGCCTGCCTCAGTAACCCTCCAGCACTCAGCGATAGATGAGATGAGTGAGATGAGAACAGTGAATTGTTTCTGTGAGATATGGGCTTGCTACAACATGGTCCCATCTATGGGACCCTTGATAGTTTCCTGTAGAATGTTGTCTGAGGCTCAGACTTGCAGCCTCCAGAAAGGCAAGGAAAGAAATTAAATGTAAGTAGAGCAATGTACACTGAAACAGTAAGACCCTGGAACACAGAAATGAATAGCCCCAAAAGAACACATGTACAGTGATCCCATTTATACAGAGTTCCAAAATGAGCAAATGAGGATATGTCAATGAGTTCCTCATGTATGATGGCTCAACTTACTCTTTTTATTTTTGGTCTAAGATGGTATGAAATTAATAAACAATCTATAGAAATCACACTTTAAATTTTGAATTTTGATCCTTTCCTAAGCCAATAATATGTAAATATAATATACTCGGGATGCTGAACAGTGGCAGTGAACTCTCATTCAGCCTCATACTCACAGAGAAATCACCCATCCCCTAGAGTACACTGTGTGGCTAAGGTATAATGCTCATAAGGTTAGGTGTATTAAATGCATTTCCTATTTATAATATTTTAACTTACAGTGAGTTTATTGGGATAAAAACCCATCACTAGTCAAAGAGCATCTGCGTATATTGTGTAAAAATGCATATATGTGTGGCGTTAAATGAAAGCTCTTGAGACCAAGAAATTTCTGAAAAGAAAGGGGGTTAGTAAGCCTTACAGATGCCAGTCAGAAAAGAACCAAGTCCTGACACAAGTTCTCACAACTACAGCAGAGGGTTAAATAGCAGTTTGAAAAATGCTTGCAGGACCTAGAGCTAAGAACATTTTTATAATGAAAACTTGGGACAGGAACCCACTGATTATTTCTATTGAATCTACATTGGCTATAGATAAAAAGGGAGGACAATGCAACACATAAAATACTTTGGGATAGGAAGACAGTCCCTAAGAAGTAATTGTTCTTTGGCAGGGGAGGGGGCTTTGATGAGATTTGAGTGAAAGTTTTTTAAGTCTTTGTTGTTTTCAGTGTGACTGTTAACTAATTAACCTTTCTCCATCTCTCCTCCTCCATCCTCCAGGCCTTGTAATTAATTTTAGGAAATGTCAAAATTTTTCTTTTTTTGATAGTAGAACAAACAAAGAAAGAAAAAATCAAAACAGTAAGGAAATAACTAGGTAACTCCCAAAGCAAGGAGGATGTGTCAGGGAAGGGCACAAAGGATGTCTCATAAAATAAACTGACAATTGTTACATTCCTTTTGTTACTTCAGTGTTTTCTGTCTTTGAAATCACTACATGATTTATACACTTCTTTGTGGATTTCAACATTTTAGTAATAAAGAACTTGGGTGAGTTAATGAATGAACAAATAGTAAATGACTGTTTATGGTAATTTTTTTTTTCACAGGGCTCTCACCTGGGACTTAGTGACATTGCTGCTTGCATTTTGGAAAGTTACTTTAACTATACTCCCAGCCTCTCTCTTTAAATTTCTAGCAATCCTGTGTTTCTTGAAAGAACGTTAAATTTTTCTTTTAAAATATTACAACAGCCATTCCTGGAAACTCATTCAATAGCATTTAAAAGAATGATTTGTTCCTTTTAAAAAGCTTTTGATCTTCAAAGTCTCCTCCTAAAGCTTTGGATTTTGTTTGCTTTTTGTTGCTAAGCCAGGCAATCTGCATAGCAAATGTATTTTATTTGAAACTTCCATGAAGTTTCTAGAAGCTGCCTGCCCACTATTTGTGACACAGTATTGGTGCAGCCGAAGATTAACCAAATGAAGTGATGATTTTGGTTATTAAAGCTGTATTTAGCTCCTGCTCTTCCATTCAGTTTATAAACTAGCTTTCAGGCTAAATTCTACCTTTGTCATTTTACTAATTGTATAAACTTGAGCAAGCCTATTCACTTCTGTAAGTCTCAGTTTCTTTAATCTTGTAGGGATGACAAAAAGATATCAAATAAGACTGGTACAAAATCTCTCACCAGTGCCTGATGTATAATATATATCCACTAAGTGGGAATAATTATTATACTATACTACACTATACTTGACAGATTCAAAAAGATGAAGGATATAAGAATGGAGGTGACAAGGAGAGTATAAGAGGGAAAAATAGATTCCATGTATTCCTACAAATGCTTTTCCATATTGTACAGTAGGAAAAAGTGAGATCATTGACCACTACCAACAACAGTGGTCATCTGTGATCACAGGCACCTCAAAGTTAAGAAGGGAATGCAGAACTTCCCAGAAACTTACTCTCAGACCAACAGTGTTCAACTAATCTTCTGTGCCTCCAAAGAGATCTTCTCATATTCTAGAGTCTCCTGAAGAAATTCATAAAGGACATGCATGGAAACTCACTTTGGTGATAATAGAAATTAAAACCAAGGCAATCCCACAAATTGTCACAAATTGAACCCTGATGAAGATCAGGCTGGTTCTTTAATAAAAGAATAAGACTACCTAATATGGTCCAACTAGGGTAGAGTCCGATAATTTTCCATTGCGTACAGTATGGTGTTTTTTGTTGTTGGTGGTAATTTATTTATTTATTTATTTTTTGGTACCGGGATCGAACTCATGACGTTGCTCTTGCCAGGCAGGTACTTATGCCACTGCGCTAAATCCCCAGCCTGGAGTATTGTGTTTTCAAAGAAAGCTCTTCCTTCTGTTTTAGGGATTTCTTCCTAGTGTAAACATGGATCCATGTCTATTCTTGTACTTGGAAACAGCAATTCCCCCTTCTACTGGTACAACACAACTAGTCTAAGACAAGTACTGGGCTCATTTCATACATTGGTGGCAAGGGAAAAAGGCTTTAACTTTGGGGGTAACAGGTAAAGCCTGAAAATACCTGTCTTTTGTTCCCAAGAGGATCGCTGTCCTATTTCAAAATAAGTGTTTATCTCAATCCCTACTTGCAAATCTATCTGGCACCTGGACCCTTAAAGACCACCCCAAAAACCCTATGAAAGATTTGTTGATTCTTTCTTTTGTCTAATTTTCACTTTGACTCTAATAGCTTATCATGATTACCATTTGCAAAGAACCCCAAAGTTTTCCCCAAATGAGGTTTCTGAGATCAATGGTTCTCCCTGCTGCTAGAAGTTCTTCCATTTTTGGTTTTATATTAGTTTGTTCTTCCCACACACACACACCTGTAGAGTACAAATTGATCCTGGCCTTCTCCTTCCTCCCATCAACTTAACCTCAGGGACACTAGTCCAGTCTCACAAGAAAATAAACAGGAGAGGTATGACCATTCAAGGTAGGTCTCTGCAAGACTGTGCTTACAATTTTTTCCTTGTTCTTCATTTTTTTTTCCTGTTTTATTTTTAAATTTATTTTTTACATTATCCAGAGAAAAGAGATCATGATTTATGTTTCATAATTTATATGATTGACTATATATCTTATTATTTTGTATGTTCAGAATAGCTTCTTTCTAGTCATGCAGTTCCACCTGTAAGATGGGTAGGTTTAGATAAGTCAATATTCTGTCTTTCATCTGAACATTTTGCTTACCTAGAATAGAATCTAAAGCATACTTAGTTCAAGTGTGTAGAACCTAGCAGACTTTTATGGAATTATGAATTAAAACTATTGAGAAACAAAATGATACTGAGCTTACTACATAGCTAAAGTTACTCTACGTATATGAAATCATGTTTTCCAGTTGAGATAGGAGCTGGGAATGTAAAGAGACAGATTTCACTAAAGTCAAGGAAGTGAAGTGAACTATATTATGGGAAAAATGTAATCGTAGGAGAGGCTATGTTTTTTATTTATTTTTTTTTCTGGTCCTGGGGATTAAACTCAGAGCCTTATGTCTATGAGGCAAGTGCTTTACCCATGAGCTACATCTCCAGCCTGAAGCTACAACTGTTACTTTTTAAAGTCTAAATATTTCAGTAATTTAACACAAGAAAATTAATTTTTTACTCACAGGTACACATGCATTATTTTTTGACAGGATACAGTCCTTTCCATTAAATTTGGTTGGAATAATTCTTTGAAGTTCTGTGACCTGAGAATTAAATGAGTTCAAACTATCACACTCTTCCACCCTGAGGAAAATGGTGGAACAAAAACAGCCTATTTGCAAAAAAAGTTCCCTGCTCAGAAAGGACAAAATGGGAGTTAGAGTTACTGAAAATGCTTCATGTATTTATTGATGACTTGTACTTCTCTGGGTTCCATGGTACTGATACTGTCCTTCCGGACTGCTTTCATGAAGGCTCTGCTTTGGCAGTGGGGTCAGTTCCCTCACTCCACACTGATCCTGTCTTCGATAACTACCATAGTGCCTGCGAGGAATATTTTCCTCCTTTTCATCATTGTTCCTGTTCATTCAAGTTACTAAGCCTAAAATTTTCTTCGAAACTTGAACACTCAGTGACTTTTTCTGGTTCTTTGTTTCTTTAAAATTAATTCTCACAAAGTCATATTAGGAATCTGATTCATTTGCTTTGCAGTTGGTCCCAAGTATTAGTAACTATACCTACTCAAAGTGTTTTCTTAGACATATTTATATTTCATTGAACCTCAACTTCATTGAAGTTCATGAATGAATGAATATACCTTTGCAGAGCTTTCTCTGAGTCAGAAACCTCATCCAGCACTTACCTGGTGGAATACAAAGTCATAAAAGACATGATCTCACATATCAAAAAGAAATACACTTGGGTGTGAGAACATGTATGCAAATAAAAAATGAAAATTTAAGGTATTCTTGCCATATTGAATGAGAGGCATGCATAATATTTTATGCAACTTCAGAGTAGTATATGACCACTGAAGAGACAAGAGGTGATGGGCCATTGGCCTAACACAAAGACCAGAACTCAGACAGGCAGAGAGAATCCAAAGTCTTATGCATAGGCATTAGAAATGACAGGAATGCAGTCAACAAGATATAAAATACTTAGTCTTTTGAGTGGATAATTTTGCTGGCATCAAGAGTGTATTCATGTAAGAAAGTAACACACACACAAAAGTGTTTGATGAAACAAAGAGGAATCAGGCTTTGGTTAACCTTAGTGCTAGCCAAGCAACACTGAGCAGAAAATTACAAATCAAAAAACATTAAAAAAAACTGTGGAGATGAGAATAGACTCTGAGTAGAGAAAGACAGTCACATATATATCTGAAGCATGACTCTGATCCTATCGGCTATGCTCTTCGTACAACTTGTTGAATCTGAGTCAGTTACTTTGTCATATCTGTACAAAGGAAATGTTTCCACTTACCTTATGGGATTTTAGTAGATTCAATGAGTTATATCATCTAAAGAGTCTTGCATATTACCTTGATAATACTGAGCAATAGTAATAGCTATGCAAAACTGTGGAGTCTCTAAAAAGATCAGTGGCTTCCAGGAGTAAGAATGAGGGAGGGATTAATTCATAGAGCACAAAAGATTTTTAGGGCAGTGAAACTATTCTATGTGACACCAATTATGTTTACCTGACATGATGCAATTGTCAAAAACCATAGAATGCTCACAATACCAAGAGCGAACACTAATCTAAAGAATGGACTTCCAAAATGTTGATGTAGGTTCATCACTTGGAAAAAGGAACTACTCAGCTGCAGGATGTGACTAATAGAGAAAATGTTTAATTTGTGGAAGTAGAAGATTTATGGAAACTGTACTACCTGTTCGATTTTGCTGTGAACTTGGAGCTGCTTTAAAAATAAAAACATAAATTTTTTAAAAAAGATTACTATCACTAGAGACTCATAAAAAAACTGGTTGAGGTAAGAGATTTTTTGATAGAGTCCAATTGCCATAATGGCATTAGAAGAATTGATTTTTCTGGACTTGCAAAAAGTTTTCAAGAAAGAAATTATGTTTTACTTTGGTTTCCAGGAAAGACTTCATAATTATTCATATCTTGTTTCCAGTTGTGTGATCACCATGATAATGTTTTTTTTCTGCAACAAAGAAAGGACATGACTTATTTCTAGAACTATCTAAATTGATGTAACTAATGTATAATCTGTTTTTTCTTTAAATCCTTCTCATTCTATTATATACCAAAAATGTCCTGCAAAGATTTTAAAACTTAATTTTCTCCCCACACCCTTTCCATTCTCCTATGCCAAGGTGTTACATGTCCTGGCAGATCAATAAATCTTTTCACCCTAATGATAGGGGGCACTATACATTCCTTTCATAGTCTCCTAAGAGACTTAGCTTAACTCTTTATCATACTCATGGTATTTCCCAATAGATCAGATTTGTATGTGGATGCAGGTTAGTTTAGGATTATACTATCATTCTGAATAACAGAAGAGTATACTTGATAATTTAAGGTACAAAATATCACTTCTTTATATTATGCCTTTACAAAACTTCCTTCTGTTACTGGAATAAGAAATAAACACATATGAAGACTCAGAATGAGACAGACTAGAAGTACCTGACTCTCATTTTTCCCCTGCCAGGTAGAGGAAGGGATGTGGCTTGGCCAGCACCCTGCCCACCCCCCACTTCCTTTTGTCCCCTTTGCACCCCAGCTTGCAAACTGGGACAGTTTGCTTCAGTGTCCTTTTTGGTTATCAAACCGACATGAATGTACCCAGTGTAGTGCCCTGCCCCCAACCCCAGCCACCTCAGAGAATACCTTTGCATTTTTGAAGGATCCTAGTGTGGCTAAGATCCTGAAGGGAAGGATCTCAGTGTCTTATTTGCATACCTAGCATTCATAGCAAGTTTTGGCCCTCACCTTCACTGAAACAGGCCTGCAGCTACTATATAAGCTGCAGCCCCCAGCTATATTTAATATGAGGACCTAGATGCAGGGGTAAGCATGATCTTCCTTTAATACTATTTTCATGGCAAAAAATAATACAGTTTGGATATGTTTTGTGTGATCTGTACAATGATCTAAAGTTTAATTTAAATGGTATAAATCTGGGAATTCACATATAAAATATGCCTGAAAAGCTAGAAGATAAGACGGCATTGTGCCAAACAATTTGCTTGCCCATTTGGTGGTGTTGGAGTTCTGAGTTTCCCAGTGTTCTACCTTCATTGCCACTCTCTATTACCACCACACATTTCATCCATAGACACTGTGTTTATATGATCTCCTACTTTTTTCACAAAATACAGTAGTCTTCATATTTAATGTAGGTAGTATAGCACATGATGTTTGAATTCTTAAAAATTATTACAGTTGAATTTTTAAAAACTATTACATTGCCAGTAATGTCCTCCAAATACTCTGCCTTGATTCAACAATACTTATCCAATAACTCTTGCCACTTTGTGAAGCAAAGTTCTGGAAGCAAAGTTCCTGGAAATTCTTAGTTGTGCTCTTGTGGCTGCCACAATGCACTGAATGCATTCAAAATATTAACCTTTCATGGTCACTTAGACTTTGGGGAAAAGACGAAAGTCCTACAGTACAAGATCTGGTAAATAAGATGGATGAGAGCACACTGCAGTGTTTTTACCAGTCTGTCTTTCTGTTGACTGGCACTTGGCAACAGCATTCACTATATTTTTTATCACACACCACACCTCATAAAGACATTCACAAAAGAGATCTTCCAGAACTGTTTCCAAAAGTGGCAAGGACAGTTGGATAAATATGTGTGAATCTAAGGAGAGTATTTTAAGGGGAATTAATCACACTTTGCCCTTTACCATTTTTTATTTAAACACACACTGTATTTTTGGATCAACCTTTATGTGGTAATAGAGACACACAAATAAATTTGGGTCATTATATTTGAGTTCCAAGTAAGTACAAAATCTGAAAATACAAGTTAGATCTATTGAACTCATCATGTTAAAGTCATTATCTACTTATAGCTTCAAATTTTTTCTCACTGTCAGTACTTCAAAGTCATGTTGAGGCCTTCGCAAAATTCATTTGGGAGGGAAAGAGTGTGTAACTCCACACACTTGGGAATTAGTTTTTGCTGAATCTGTAGTGGCAGCTATATTTTAAAATTATGAACCCATGATTTTAAAAATATTAATTCTTCCATCAAGCATGAGCTATAGTCATATATATGATTATATTAGACGATTTGGCTCTCCCTAACAGTATAGAATATTATTTCTTACATTGCTTGGAATCAATCCCTGTTGAAGGACTGTGGTGTATTTTTGTCATTGTCAAAACCATATTCCATTGCAAAAGGCTGCTCTCAGTAGACAGCGGATATTGACAGTTTCATCGACAGAAAAGGAAAACCAAGGCACCAAAGACTTGACCCTTGCCCAAGGTCAGAGAACAGATAAGTGGCAAAACTTAAAAAGCAACCTACATATAGTCTCTAACTTGTATTTGAACCCTTTATCCAACACCAGGCTCATCTTTCTGCTACCATCTTTACTTTTTCGCTTTATGCTGCAAACACAATTGTTACTCTCTAGAACAATGATGGTAATAAGTTTAATCAGGGCTCATTCTAACAAGCTTACAGATGTCAACAAAGTGGAATTTCACAGTTTGCATAGCTTTTTTGCTTATGTCTCCAAAATCCTTTTTCATTGAAATTCAATTGTCACTTCTTGAAAACCACTTGTTACAATAGAATTTCACTGGAAAATTCCACTTTTAAATGTTGCTCATAACTAAATTTTGTATTTGGGGACTGGTCAAATCATCTGTGAAACTAATAATTCTGCTATCAAAGATAATCAATTAATTAAGATTCATAACCCAATTATGAACTACTCATTGTTTTGGGAAGGTTTCAGATTTCTCACTACTAAGTATGATGGTGTTAAGATTCTCACCATTAAGGAAGATGCTAGCTGTAGGTTTTTATAGATATCCTTTATCAAGAAAGAAAGAAAGAAATACATACCACCTCTATTCCTAGTTACTGAGAGCTTATTTTAATTGTGAGTGTTGAATTTATCAAATGCTTTTATTTGCATCTATTAATATAATCATGTAATTTTTATTCTTCAGCATGCAGAGGTGATAGCCTATTGCTAGTTGATTTATGAATGTTGAGCCAGTCCTGCATACCTAAGATTATTAATTATTGATTCAATTTCTTTAAGAAATATGCACCTGTTCAGGTGATTTATTTCTTTTTGAGTAAATTTAGACAGGTTATGCCTTTCAAAGAATTTGTCCACTGCATTGATATTATCAAATATGAATGTATATTCTTTCATTTTCCTTTTAATGTTCATGGACTTTGTAGTGATGTGGTTTCATTTTTTATATTAATAATTTGTGCCCTCTCTTTTTTCTTGGTATTCAAAGATCCAACTTTTGGTTTTGTTGATTTTCTCAATTGTTTTCAATTTCATTGAGTTTTGCTCTAATTTTTATTATTTCTTTGCTTATTTTGGATTTAATTTGTTCTAATTTCTTAAACTAGTCTTAGGTTATTGATTTAAGTCTTTCTTCTTTTCTAATATATGTATTCAACATTATAAATATACCTCTAAGCTGTGCTTTTCACTGCATTCTACAGAATTTATATTTTCATTTTCATTTAGTTCTAAGTTATTTTGTACTGTCTTTTAAAAATCCTTCTTCGATCCACATATTATTTATAAATCTTCTGTTCAGCCTCTAAGTATTTTCATATTTTCCAATTACCTTTCCATTATTAGCTATTTTTTAAATTGTACTGTAGTCTATGAGTCGACATTATATATTTCTTATTGTTTTAAATTTCTATTTTTAAATATTTTATGGCCCAGAATGTAGTCTATTTTGATGAATGATAAATGTAAGCTTGAGAATATTCTGAGAGTATTCTGACCCTGATGGATGAGGCACAGGTATTCACTATATTCAGTTGATTAATGATGTTAAGTTTAACTATGTCCTTACTGATTTTCTTCCTGTTGGAGTTGTCCATTTCTGAAAGAAATACAGAAGACTTCAACTATGGTAGTAAACTCCTCTATCTTTTCTTGAAGTTTTATCACTTTTTGTCTCACGCGTGTTGATGCTGTTGTTGGTTGTTAATATCTCCTGGAGAATGAACCCTTAGTTGTTAAGTAATTCCCTTCTATATCCCTGATAAGTTCTCTAAAGTCTCTTTCTGAAATTTACGTATTTTGTGCTTAATTTTGATTAATGCTAGCACGCCATTTTCTCCCTCATCTGCTTCTTTAATCCATGTACGTCTTGACACTTAAAATGAGATTCTTATAAACAACACACCATTGGATCTTGTATTTTTCTGTACTCTGACAATCCTTGTATTTTAACTGATGCATTTAGACATCAATGTTTAAAACATTTATCTACATAGTTGTATTAGCTACCATTTTTGTTCCGTCTTTGTTCTTTGCTTCTGCTTCTGTTATCTCTTCCTTTATTAGCATTTGTGGTTTTTACTGAATATTTTATATGATTATATTTTCTTTTCCTAACATATCTGTTATACTTGTTTTAAAAATATTTTAATGATTGCTTTAGAGTGCACAACATGCATTTTTAACTATTCCAAGTCTAGTGTCAAATCATAGTCTACACTTTACAGATAGTTTTAGTACTTTATAATAACAAAATTATTTCACCCATCCTTTCTGTTCATTGTATCATAGCTGTCACTCATGTCATTTATGCATAAGCATACAAACATTAACATAATATATACATATGTGTATATAAATGAACATATTGTTATCACTTTGAACACATTGTCATCTCTTAGATTAAGAATAAAGAAATAAAAAGATTTTATCTTTCTTCAATGTTCTTCCTTTCCCCCCCCATTTTAGTTCTTAGTTTCTAACCTATGTAATATACCTTCCATCTAAAGAAATTATTTTAATGTTTCTTGCAAGGTGAGTAGATCTATTTGCAGCAAATGCTCTCATTTGTCTGTCTGAGAGAGTATCTATTTTTCACAGGGTACAGAATTCTACATTGGTGGAATTTTTCCTCTCATCCTTCTGTTTCACTCCACTCTCTTCTAGTATGCATCTTTTCTGAGGCAAAGTCAGATAACTTTTATCTTTGTTCTTTTCTATGTAAGGCAGATTTTTCCCCCTGGCTTTTTCAGGATTTCCCTTTTATCTTTTAATTTCTCTATTTTGGAAATTATATGCCTGGATATAATATTTTACTTTGTTTGTTTGGTTTGAGATCTGGGTTGTTTTGTTTCTGTGGGTTTGTTTGGGGTTGTTTTTGTTTCTTGCATCCATCCTGCTTACTGCCCTTGAGCTTCCTGGTCCTGTAATTTGAGGTTGGACATTACTGTGTGTGTAGAAATTTTCAGTTGTTTCAAACATTTCTTGTGTTTATTTCTTCTACTTATAGTATTCCAAGTACATACTTAAGTGTTTATTACACTTTATCCTAGTCGCTTTTTCTCATTGCAGAAGCACACAATCTAACATCCACAATTTAAAGGAGGAAAGGTTTATTTTGGCTTACATTTCAGTCCATGGTTAGTCAGCTCCAAAGAAGAAACAGCATGACACAGAGGAGTGGTGAACAAAAAGCTGCATGTATCATGCCAATCAGAAAGCAGACAGAGAAGAAAAGAACCAGGAAGGGACATACGCCCTTCCTGGTCACACTCGCAGTGATCTACCTCTGCCAACAGCAAGTCAACCATATTGCCTCAAAAACCCTACCCGCGAGTACACAAAGCCTTTAGGGAACATCCCTAACATAAACTAACATATTTTGTGTACTTTGCTGCAGCTCCTGATATTCTGTTCTGTTTTCTTTTGTTTTTGTTTTCTTTGATTTTCAACATTGGTTGTTTCTACAGAAATATCCTCAAGCTTATAGATGCTGTCTTCGACTGCTCCAGTCTATAAGTAAACCCATCCAGTCTATAAGGAAAGCATCCATCCTTTCTGTACTAGTGTTTTTGTATTCTATAATTTCTTTTAAGTTCATTCTCCGGATTGTATCTCTGTGCTTACATTGCCTGTCTGTTCTTGAATGCTGTCATAGTGTCTACTTTATCCATTCCAACCAGATGAATCACAGTTGTTTCAAATCCCCCAGTCTGATCATCACAATATCTTTACCATGTCTAATTCTGATGGTTGCTCTGTCACAGCGGTGTGCCTTTAGCTCCATCATGTTCCACTGGTTTTTTTTAACACTTTCCTATATTTTTTATTCTTTTATTTCTGTGTTTTACACTGAATATTTCGTATTGTTCTACTTCCCAGTTTACAATCCTCTCACTTACTTTCTCATCTGTTCTGTCTTAACTACTTTCTTGTTACCATGACCTAAAACTGAACACTCACAAATTAAGGGAGAGAAGGTTTATTTTGACTCAAGTTTGTAGAGGTTCCAGTCCATAGTTGGTGGAAACCAAGGTCAGGCACCATGGCAGAGAGAAGACGCTTGCTCATGGAATGGTGGCAAGAAGCAGAGAGGGATCCAGAGAAGAGGAAAGGAGAGAGATAGACCCTTCCAGGCCACACCTCCAGTGACCCATCTCCTGGAACCAGGCTTTACCTGCCAACATCATATGTAGCTATAAACTTGTTACTGCACTAATCAACTGATGAGTATCATGCATCCATAATCCAATCACCTCCTCAAAACTCTACTGATAAGTCAATAAGGCTTTTGTGGCACGTGTAAATAAAAACCGTAACATGTTCTTATACTGATTTGAGTTTTTCAGCTCAGTTTATTATGCTAGAATTTCCTTGGATAAGTTATCTACCTCATCATCTATTTTTTAAATATATGGATCAGTTTTTCAAGTCTGCCTATGATGATTTCAAAATCTGGAGCACCTGTGTGTGGAAAATTATGGCAATAAGTTGAGGCTATTTTTCAGGTCTTCTTGAGAAGAGTTTTCTTATTTCTGTTGCATTAGTCATATTATAAGCAAGCCATGTTATTTTTCCCTCAGGGACTGAGATATCTGAAGACAGTATTTGTCTTTATGAAGGCAAGCTTATTTACTTCTGAGGTATGTACCCACTGGATATAACTGGAACGCTAAGGTGTTTACTTAGGACTTGTTCCTCCTGGCAGACCCTAACTTCCAATTTTTGTCTTCCCAACTCTTAAGATAGTTTAAGGTCTTATAAAATCTTCAGACTCTTAACTGTCACTTTATGTTTACTTTCTCATGTTTACTTTTGGACCCACAGATTTTATAAATTATCTCTGCCTTAAAGGAGGAAGTGCCATAAAGTATCAGGCTCAAGAACAACCTTACTGTGCTCTTTTTTGTTGCAGAAAGTTTCAGCTGCACTGTATGCTTTTTGAGGCCCTCAAACACTTTTTTGGTCAGGGGGTAGGCAGAAAAGGAAAGGTGCTTTAACTAGCTTCTCTGGTAGCTTTCTGTGACATTTTATCTATGCCAATCTGTGCTACTATTAGTTGAAATAGAAAATTCTCTGCTTTTTTTTAAAGAATAATTTTTCTCATTTTGCCTTCAAAAATGTTCATTGTCTGCTTCACAGAAGTAGATGGACCTGGATATGCGCATAATTACTGATGGCACAATGCCATATATACATATATATATAGTCTCATTACAGGGCCATTAAAATCTCTCACTGAGTACTTTTACATTTTTTTGAATCAACAGGTGTCCTTGGTGATGAATGAGTACTGATAGGAGACCACATGAAAATTAAATTCATCTTTAATGGCCTAAGTATTCAGCATTTTAAATTGCCATTAATTTCAGTGCCATTAATTCTTGATTTCATATGCTTCACTAGGCCTTTAAGGTGATAGATAATTGAAAAATCACAGATAAGTCAACTCTTTGCATCATTAATATTAAGCTTTCTCTTCAAACTTTTTTCTTTTAACCACAGATTTTACCATACATACTCACTGTGATGTTATAAAGGACACACAAACACAAAGGGAAATTTTCAAAGGCAAAGAACATATTTCCTTAAAATATCTATAAAAATTAGCTCTAATGTGACAGGGAATTTTAAAAATTGCTATTATCATAGATACATGTCAGTCCTGAGGGAATGGTATTACATCCATTTCCATATTGTAAAACCTACTCAGGGGGTTTAAGAAACTTATTCAGTGACATCCACAGTTAGTGGATGTTATTCCTAGGTAAGACAAAGTAAAAAGTTATTCCTATCCACAATAGAACTGAAAATCATTCTTTAGTCTTATTAAAATTTAAGAACAACAAAGAAAGAGAGCATCATGTCAGTCTAGAATGAGCAGCATTCATACGACACTTAGAAGTCACTCACTAAGATTCCCAAGTATTTGGATATTGGGGGTGGTGGGAGTTGAACAAAAACCCAAGCATAGGAAAGCAGCTTGAAGGGTAAGACCATCATGACTGTGACACTGCTTATAGACCAGGTTTTGCAAACATGCTATCTTGAGAAAAGTTCAAACCTCATTAGGAAAAATACCAAGTGTATCCACTGCCCAGCTGCTGGGCAGTGCCAGCTTAGCAGCTGCGGCCCACAACCCTCCCCTCAACCCCCCGGCCTAAATCTCCTATTAGGAGATGGACTTCAGAGAGGAAAATATCCCCAAGGGAAGGCCTCCTCGTGTCAGGATACTAAGGAAGGCAAGCCCAACAATAACTCAGAGGGCATTGTCTGAGTTAGGACCTAAAAGTCTTAGGGGAAGAGAGGAGCAAAGGGCGCAGTCCTAGTTAGGAACCTGGAACCAGGTGTTGTGAGAT
>RJWT010018071.1:0-19059 GCA_004365215.1 Cuniculus paca
AATTTTTAGGCTTCATCCTACAAACTCCCTCTCTCCACTTCCACAAGCCATTAATTCCTCCTTGGTTCTAGGAAAGAGAGAGGAAGACAGGCAGAAGAAGAAAAGAGAGAGGGAGGGGGGAGGGGGACGGGGAGGGGGAAGGGAGGGGGAGGGGAGGGAGAAATAATGCTCTCATCACCTTACATTGTACTGTGGTTATAATTAATTTTTCTATTTCCCTTTACATTAAAGGTTTTTTATACTTCTTTTCTTTTCCTTCTATCTTTTTTTTTTTTTTTTTTTTTTTTTTGGTACGGGGATCAAACACACCCTCGCGCTTGCTAGGCAGGTACTTATGCCACTGAGCTAAATCCCCGGCCCCCTTCTATCTTTTTTACACCTGCTTCATTCAGAAATTTGGCCTAAAACACCACCAAAATTGCTGTTTTTTTCATCCGTGAGGCAATCTTCAGTTCTGATTTTATGGACACTGAGGAATATTTCAACCAACTGATACTGTCTTCCCTACTTTTCTTCCCTGTTTTCAGATCAAAGGTCATCAGTGATTTATGCTTCCTGTTTCATCGAAAACTCTTCTGTGTGCAGCTGCCTTGTGTTTCTCAAAGCCTCCCCTTCTTGGCAGCCCCAGCTTCTGTCTCTCCATTCTCTATCCCATTCACCCGAATGCTCCTTTCCTTTCCTAATCCCCTCCGGGGATTTGTTTTTCTTTGTTTTGTTTTCTTTTTCTTTTTCATTTTCTTTTTCTTTTTTTATTTTTGAGACAGGGTCCCACTATGCGGTTCAGGCTGGCCTTGAGCTCACTTTGTAGCCCAGGTTGGTCTCGAACTCACAACAATACTCTTGCCTCGGCCTCCCGGAGTGCTGGGGTTACAGGTGTGTGTCACCACGCCCGGCTCACAGTAGCTTTCTCTAGTAAAGTTTGCCTGTTCTCTACCCAAGGCTTCGGAGTCATATCTTGTTATTCCTCCATCTGGAAACATGCAGCAATTGTGTATGTATGTGCGAGTGCATGTGTGTATGTGTATGTGTGTGTGTGTGCAAGTGTGTATACACATAGGACTTCCCACTCCCTCCCACCCCAGTATATAGCACACCCACCACACTGCACAGCCCTGGCATGGATGGTCCTAGTGTTCTCACCATTGCCTTTGTTTTCACTACCATCTCCCCTTCCCACCACTGGCATCAGATCGTGTTTAGGGAAAGCAGAAGTGGATCAGCGAAGTGAAGAGTGAGCAAGGTCTGACTTTCATCCAAATTCTCCCTAAGCAACCTTTAGAATTAAAATGTCATTTAGGTCATTTTGTTTATATATAGGTCATTTCATATATATATTTTAAAGTAATGATACCTGGCAATATTATACAGCTATAAAAAACAAATCACTTGCATATTCCTACCAACTTTATAAAATGTTACCAAAATACATTGTATTTAAAATATTACAAAGTTGCTGGGTGTGGTGGTGCACGCCTATAATCCCAGCACTTGGGAGACTAAGTCAGGAGGGTCACCTGCTAGTTTGAGGTCAGCCTGGGCTACATAGTGAGTTCAAGGTTAGCTTGGACTACATAGCAAGACCATCTCTCAAAAATAAAAGACAAAAAATTGCAAAGTTGTATACACACTGATGACAGTTATATAAAAGGTATTCCCATACAACATTATAAATCATATGAAGTTATGCAAATTTTTAAATGAGAAATAGCATGTGTGAATAAAGTATAATTATGTGAGTACTTCTATGAAAGTTGTTTTAATAGTGAACAAATGTTTATGCAAATTATAAGAATAGAAATTTAGACAGACATTTGCAAATCTCTTTCTAGGGAAGCTATATATGAAGAGAGAGACACTGGTGTATACATTTCTTTTACTCATTAACTCTTATTAAAGCATCATCAGTGCCATTAGAAAAAATGGAAAGAAAGAAAACTTAAAAATTTTATGAATTGTAGAATGAAACGAAATATTCTTAAAAAGTAGAACTAAGATTCTCATTCATAGAAAGCCATGGATTTATTCAAATTTATTTGTGAAAGGTTTCCATCCTTTCTGTTCTCAGGGCTTCCTATTTTTGAAAACATGGGTGATATTTTGAAATAGGCTAAATTAGAATGATCAGGCAGGAAGATAAATTGTCCATGAGCTCACTTGGTACATTTTTTGTTCTCAGTGTTAAGGACTTAGTAAAAATCTGTTGAACATGTGAATGAATACAAGAATAAATAAATAGAAAACTTCTCTGGAAATATGTTTATCCCACATCCGGCAGAGTTTTGTGATCTCTGGAAAAATACCCCATTTTTCCTAATTTCACTTTTCACCAATAAAAAGAATAGCAGAAAATCATGTGGGGTTGTATCAGGTTCAAATAAGAGGATGCCCTGCTTGGCAGTGTCAGAGATATAAACTATGAGTATAGGAGCAAAAAATAAGAACTTTCCTGTCAAATCTAAAGCTTAAAATCATGTGTTTTTATAAGGAGTAGGGTGCTAGACTTCTATTTGTCTCTACTTAACTCTGTCACATCAGCTCCTATACATACGGAATTTGTTGGCATTTTGGGTGGAAATTTGTTTCAATTCTGAAATGAATGTAAACCTCACTGTAATGCAGAAGTGTATTTTCTGTGCATCTTGTGTATCCCATAAACTTGATTATCTTGAATAACTGGAGAATGAATTGCTCCAGACTTGTGCCTGGCTTCCTGCACTGAATTGGACTTGTGTAGGTTGTGATGAAAGGGCTGAAATCTTTTCCCTGTCGCTCCAGGAAATTGAGAGGCAGAACTGTGCTTGCCACCCGTGCACAGCTTGTCATGTTCCAGAGGAGGACACAGAAAGACTTTCCTACAGATAGTTAAGCCTGCGAGATGTTTCTTCATCTTGGACCTTCTACAGGATTCCCTACTGGTTGGTCCTGTTTGTTGTTTTGTTTCGTTCTTGTTTTAGCCATAGTGCAGATTGAACCCATGGCCTTTGCACTGAGCTACATCTTCAGTCTTTTTAAAATTTTCAGACAGGGTCTCACGAAGTCGAAGTTGCCCAGGTGTGCTGAGTTTGCGATCCCCCTGCCTCAGCTTACTGGAGTGGTATACAGCTGAGGCACTACACATAGCCGCCTTGTCATTTTGATGCACATTTGTCCCTGACTTTTATTTCTTCTTGTGTTTCACCCCTGGGACTGTTGTAGAGGCCCTGTACCAAGCAGGAAAGGCAACCCACCAGGCACTGAGGGCTATCGGTGGCATACACTTTGGGCTGGACCCTGGTCCAAGCAGCTTCTGCTGCTGGCTCCAGGTCAAGAGTTAAATGCTGTGGAAAAAGCCAACGCCTACACACCGGCACAGGAAGTTGTATCGGTCCCCTCCCTTTGCTCATTCAAACAGGTGACCTTCAAACTCCAGAGCCATAGATAAGCAACAGGCTACAGTTCAGTGAGAACTTCTAGAGTGAGAAGCCCTGGGTGGTGGTGAAGAGCTAAGGCTTTGGAACCAGCTCCCATTTACTATCTGTGTCTCTCAGGCAAATCTCCACCGTAAAATGGACACCACTCTACTGCCCACCTCAGGTACTTGTTATGAGGATTATGTAGGCTAATAAAGCAATCCTTGACATGTGGGGAGACTTTCCAAGACCACCGATGAATGTCTAAAACCACAGGTAGCACTGAGTCCTATACGTTCTATGTCTTTCTATAGACACCTGCCCATGATGAACTTGTATCAAAGCACATTGTGGCTTCTCTTCGGTGCGTCTAAACCACCGGCTTCATTGCTCTTGTGTTGGAGCTATTATTAACTACAATGAAGGTCACGGTGACAGTTGATCTGATAACTAAAAAAGCTGCTAAGTGACCAGTGGACTGGGTAGCATATACCGTGTGAATAAACTGGACAGAGGGATGATGCATGTTCCTGATGGGACAGTACTAGATTTTGTCACACTTTTTAAAACAGATCACAATTTAAAAGATGAATTTTTCTTTCTGTAATTTTCTAGCTAACATTTTCAGACTGTAGTTGACTGTAGGAAATAGCAGAAAGATGGATGAGGGGTAGGGCTGCTGTATCTGTGGAGCCTAGGACAGTGCCTGATATTTGCTAAGGATTAGGTAAGTACTTCATGAAACATACTTCAAAGCACTTTCCACTCAACTTGGTGATGGGCTCTTGGTGCTTCTTATAAAATGAGGGGTTAGACTCTGCCCAAATGCATCCTGCTTTGAAATGCAAGTTTCTTGATTGGGTCACCAGATGATCCACTACTGTTTACCCACTGTGATCTCCCCAACAGGGGACTGGTCTTCCCTTTGTGAGAGAAGGGACTCAGTTTTCTTTGAGGTCTCTTAAGCCAGTATATCAAATCACATCCACTTGCTCTGCAGTCAATATGAATTAAATCCTTTCTGGACTAGAGAGAAAGTTAAACTCTTCATGCCTTCTCTTGCTGGCCCATCTCCATTTCTGACTCTCTGGGTCCCAAGAATGACAAGAGGTAGCAAAAAATGCTCTCAAGGCCTGTGAGTCAGTGTGGCTGGGTAAAGTCCTCGCATCCACAGAGAAAGGAACCTGGCTCAGGCCCCACCTCTGGAGCTGGAAAGTTAATGTTTAATCAGATCAACACATCATCAGTGATCACACCTGACCTGAGGACTATTATCACCAGGAAACAGAAAACCTAAACTGTACTGGCTTTCTACCAAGTTATTACTTTAAAAATAATAACCACTACTGGGAATTTTACGCTGATAATTCTTTTATTTTTTTCATAGCTTTATGGTATATAATATATCCTAAATCTAATTTAGTTTTTCACATGTTTTTGAACTTGCCAAAATCATACTGCATGTGTTTTTTGAGTGTAGCTTCACTAGCATGCCATGCTTCTTTGGTTCATTGCCATGGCACCTAATTGTGGCAGTGTGTTACCTCTGTTCAGTGTGCTGTCATCATGTGTAATCTGCCATGTCACCGTTCATCCACTGTTGACGTTAATTGTTTTCATCCATAGCTTGCTTGCTCTTACAAAAGATGCTTCGATCCTACAGATATTGCCTGCTACTCACATGTAAAATTGTGAAAATCTTATATGTCACGAAACTATCGAATCTGCCAAGTGACTTTGCTTTACACTTCTTCACATAAGCCTCACACGTCCCTGGGTGCTGATTCTTTTCCCGCCGAGGATAAAGAAAGAAGAAAAGAGCATTGCTGTTATTATAGTGATAATATTTATCTGAGATTTCTGGGTAAGTTACCAAATCATAACCTTTTTTTAAGTACTTCACAGGGGAGATATTGCGGTGCGATCAAGTTGCTGAAATTTCATGGAGGCAAATTTCCCCCTAGCTAGAGACAGGACTTATGCACTCTTTCACCTGTGGAAGAGCATAGGAAAAAACAGGCAGTAGCCATCACACAGGTACATAAGGAGACATTAGTTAACATTTTAACAAATTGCTAAAAACTGAATATGGACCAGTACAACAGTATAGAACTCCAGAAAATCCAGATATGAGGGAAATTGATACAGGGTCCTTCCATGGGCTTCTGTCAGGTGCTCATGAGAAACACTGGCAGTAGGGCCGAAGATCAGAAAGAAACATCCTCAGTGGTTCAGGTCCCTGGCAGTGGTCTGGCTACTGTGGTGGGAAACTGTGAATCTACTTCCTTGTGAGGACCCTTTCTACATACACAACAAAAGTTATAAACTGCTGGGAAAGGGGAAGCAAACCATTCTCTATAGGATGTAAATAAAGATTGGTTGGTTCTAGAGAAAAAATAGGAAAAAAACAAAAACAACAACAACAACAACAAAAAAAAAACTCTTCTACCCCTGCAAGAGGAAAAGAAAAGGGCCCTGGATTCAAGAACTATGGCTATTTCATTAGATGTCACCTACCACCCACAGAAGAGGAATTTCCCTCCTACCAAAGATTCATATGACGGATGCAAAGCCGAAATTCACTGCCAGGAATGAATGCCCAACTCCCAAGGCCTAGTCACAGTACCAAGTCAGGACTGTAAAGGCCAGACCAGGTGAACCAAGAGCCCCTTTAAGCACCCACTTGAAGCTAACAGCACGAACACAGCAATAATAGTCCCCCACCATGGGAGGTGGAAAACATGGAGAAAGCTCCGCCATTCCATGGAGGCGGAGTGGAGGGTGGGGGTAGGATTATCTTCCCAAAAGTGATGCTCAAGGCAAAGCTAGAAGAATTTGAAGCTTAAATTACATCGAAAAAAACCACAGCAGTAAAACCCAAACCCACTCAGCACCTGACTAGATTGCCTCAATCCCTCCACACTCATGACCTGTTGTGAGTGCTGTGCCCATTTCAGGCATAAATCCTACTTATCCCAGCATCTACTTTCTGATATATGATACCAAATGTTCAATAAAAATTATGAAACACACAAAAAAGTAGGGAAACAACAAACAAACCCCAAGAGAAAAAGCCATCAACAGAATCAAAGATTTATAGAGGTACCAGATTTTGAAACCATCAGATAAGAAAACTGGGATTAATAGGGTAAAATGCCTAATATTAAAGATGGACAACATGCATAAACAAATGAGGAATTCCATCAGAGAGATGGAAATGATAAGAAAAAGAGTCAACCAAAAGAACCTCGAAAAAAGTAAAGCCAAAAGTTCTGAAAATCCGTTCTTCCTTGAAAGCAATGAGAACTTTGTCAAAATCAACTTTTCAAAACTGGAAATTTGAGTAATTTGTAGGAAGGTGGGCATACCATAATGCTAAGTGAAATGAGTCAGACACAGAAGGCTAAATATCTCATGGTTTCTCTTACATGAGAAACGCAAAGTATAAATAAAGAGTAAAATAAAAGAAAGATGATAAGAAAAAGGGAGCTGAACTACAGAGATCAGAAGGGGACCTACAGATAGGGGAAACAGGAGGGAGGGAAGGGGAAGTAAGGATCAAAATGCAATATGTTTATGTTCTAACATCACAAGATGCATAGTCATTATGTATTACAAACATATAATTTTTTTTAACTGTGAAAATTAACTAAATGCTGGCAACATGCTGAGAACTGTAAATATGGAGAAGCATTTATTCTAAAGAAATGGCTGACTTGATGTAAGAAGAGCAAGTCTTGCACTGTTTTAATTTGCCAAATCCCATTTTCTTCCCAGGAGCTCTGCAGTGGCCTTAAAATCTAGCAGCTTTCAACCAAGTTAGCTGTGAAAACCACAGCCTAGCAGTTTTGAAGAAAACAGAACAACAGTTTTTGAGTTCCCAAAAGCCATCTCTGCAGAGAATTGTCATTGACTTTCTTGGGATCTTGCTATTAAGCTTTGTTCTCAGGGCTTGTCTTTATTTAACCTAATTCAGAGCTTGCTAAAGCATTTTCCTAGGAGATTTGTTGAAAACAATCACTGACAATGGTTTAACATCTCAGCTGTCTGAGGCAGCCATGTCAGTTTGTAATAACAAGAAACTGACCAAAAAATATAAGAGGAACAATTGGGGAACAAGTTAATCATACAGGGCTTTGGAAATCCCCATAATATTCCTGAGACCCTAGAAGGGGACATGCATGCAGACATTTGTGCACATGCCCAGGAAAGGCCCAAGTCACTCACCTCTGATCTTGAGGCTCTGTGGAAACAGAGAGTGAAAAGTAAGGCACGATTTAAACTTCCTACTGGAGAGCTGAAGGCATATGCAACACAGATACAAAACCCTCAGCAAAGGTCAGGGGACTTGTTGGTTTAAGGTATGTAAGGAAACGTTTATCCAATCAGTAGCTGACCATTAAGTTAACTAAGCAGATATGTTAGGGGCCATGCATAACAAAAAATATAGACTTTACAGAATTAACCCAGGAAAGTTGTTAAATGAACAAACAATAGCAATGACAACAACAAAAAATAGATCTGTCAACCAACCCTGAGTAAGGTGCAATCTGATTTCCAGAGTAGCTACATTCTAGTATTTAAAATATCCAATTTTCAATAAAAATGATTGTCTTGGTTACTTTTCTCTCATTGCTGAGACAAAATACCTGATGCCCCAAATGAAGGAAGGACAGGTTTATTTAGCTTACAGTTTTTGGAGAATTCAGTCTGTACTCAGTTGGCTCCAAGGCAGGGTAGCATGGCTAAGGGGCAGCTGTTCATGGTGGCCACAAGTGACAAGAGTCAACAGGGCAAAAAAGGGGAAAGCACACCTCCTTCCCTCCCTGTATTGTATGCCAGCTATCAACCCCTGAGCAGATGCAGCACTCACACTGCCAATCCCAGTGCTAGATAATGAACCAATCACAAATGTTAGATTCAGCTACCTCCATGACTGCATGAGACTTGGGGGGCCACCTAGACACAAACCATAACAATGAAGCAGGAAAATGGTTACTTTTTTCTTGTTGCTGAGACAAAATACCCAACATCCAAAATTAAGGAAGGAAAGGTTTATTTAGCTTATAGAGGTTTCATCTGTAATCAACTGGCTCCAAAGCAGGGTGGTATGGCAGAGGGGCAACAGTTCATGGTGGCAGAAGACAGCAAAAGCAACAAGGGCAAAAAGGGAGGAAACAAGTCTCTTTTCCTCCCTTATATTGTATGCATGCTACTGGCCCTGGGGTGGGTGTAGCACTCGTACCATCTCCATGCCTTTCTCTTGCATGGGCTGACAAATTTTACAAGGTGAGGACCCTGAACCACTGCTGTATCAAGCTGGAAATGCTGTAACTCTGTTTCCTACAATGAGGGCATGAAAACAAGAGCTCCAGGTTTAACGAGCTGTCTTCCAAAAGCCTGAATGAGGATTTAGAGGGACATTCAGATGCAAACCATAACAGAAACATACAAAGAAATAAGGAAAAATATGGCAGCCAGGCGAGGTAGTGCACACCTGTAATCCCAGGACTCAAGTGACTGATGCAGGAGGATTCCTGCAAGTTCAAGGTCGGCCTGGGCTACAAAGTAAGTTCAAGGTCAGCCTTAACTGTATAGCAAAATCCTATCATGAAAAGACAAAAAAGATATGATACAAACACAGGGGAAAAGTAGTCAATAGAAGTTGCTTCTTCTTTTTTTTTTTTTTGCGGCACTGGGGATTGAACTCACAACCTTATGGTTGCCAGGCAGGCACTTAGGCCACTGAGCTAGATCTCTGGCCCTTAGAAGTTGCTTCTTAAGAAGTCAAGGTGCTTCCCCAACTTGGACCCGCCTCACCTCATGATTTTACTCTGTAAAAATCCATAGAAAAGCCAGAGTCTTTGGCAACCCACTTGGGACCCCTTCTGTCTCTCTCTTGGATGGAAGCTTTCTTTCTCTCAATAAATATATCCTGCTCATTAAAAAAAAAAAAAAAGAAGTCAAGGTGTTGGACGTAGAAGAGACTTTAAATTGGCTATTTTAAATAGGCTAACCACTTGCAAGTGCAATTATTTAAATACAGGATGACCAAAAATTATGTATTTTTCATTAATTTTTATAAGACAATACCACAGGAAATATAAAAATGACAATTTTATTAAAAGTATTCAATAATTTTTCTGTGTATATCCTAAAACATTCAATATACAATGAAGCATTACAATATGGACAGTAATATCTAGTTTCTGAATTCCTTTTGCTTTATTGTCTTTCTTTGAACAGCACACTTTACAGTGTCATATTGGTCTTTCTTTTTTTTCTGTGGGTGATGTAATTTTAAAAAAATATCTACCTGCTAAATGTAATAGTGAATATGTCAATGATGGACATCATGGTTGGTGTTTGGCTATCCCATATTTTCAATTATTTGGTCTATTAGACCTAATCTAAATTGTAAATGACCTTTTGAACCTGCTCGTTTTGAATAAATAACAATATTGTTTGGTCCAGAAGGTGTGTAAATATTTTATAATAATATTTTTTCCTTGCTTTTTGACTACAGGATAGCTTGCTAGATGTTGGTCAACTCTGTCAACACCACTCATAGAATTATTTTATTTTCACCCATAGAATTATTATAATCATTGACTACTATTGGAATTTTTGAAGTTTTGTTTCTTCTTTCAATTTTATCACTTCCGTATTATGAGTAGTGGGCGATCAGGAATATCTATTTTGTTTTTCCATTTCATAAGACAGAATTTTCCTCTCTGATATGCTAACATTTCTCCCTTTTTCACTTCTATCTTTTGCAGATCTTTTTGCACTTCCTTCCTATTCAGTCTCAGTGCCCCACACATGTCCATTTTGTATTGTAAAAGAATATCATTGAGTTCTGGAGAAGCATAAAAATTATATCTAATGTACTTATATTGAGCTTTTATAGATTATAGCACAAAATTATAGATGATTTTTCACAAATAAACATGAATTACTGAAAGAAAATCACCAGAGCTTATTATTAGATTTTATGAGTAAGAAACATCAAGGGTGAATACAGCATTCTAAATAAAAAAGTCTGCAAAAAAATAGTCAATATAAAACAAATAAACAGAGGTACAAGTGTATCTCATGCAAACAATAATTGACTGGTTGAAATGACACGTGTCCCAGTGACTCTTGGGAGAGTCAGGATGTAAACAAATGTGCTGCCTGAGTGACACTTGGGGTAAAATGTTAAGTGGTTAAAGCCACTAAAGGAAATAATTTCTCAAGAACTAAAGAGAAAAATGAGAAAGATTTCACATCGAATACAGAAAAATCAGTAATGTCATAGACTTTTTTTTTTACTAAAGTAAATAGAAATTCTATAATTAAAAAGTACAGTAATGGGTGCTGGAGACATAGTTTATTGATAGATCATTTGTCAGCATGAGTCCCTGGGTCTGATCCTCGCAAAGGAAAAAAGAACAGTGCTCAACAGCTTATGTAAACTAACAAACGAGTTGGTGCCTTTTAAGACAAATTAATTGAGATGATGTGAAGAAGAGCTAAAAAATATGAAAAACAAGAAACAGAGCCTCAGAGGCTTGTGGAATACAAGCCTGATAGAAATGTAGATGGCAAAATTTAAAATGGCAAAATCTTCCCATATTTGATGAGAAACATAATGTGCACATCCAAGATATTCAACAAATTCTAAATAGGATTCACAAGCTCCAAAGTTAGACACATCATGGGAAAACTTCTAAAAGCCAAACACAAAGAGAATATCTTGAAAGCAACAAGAGAAAGTGACTCATTATGCACAAAGGAGACAAAGAAGATTAGCAGTTGACTTTTCCTTAGAAAAATGGAGGCCAGGAGACAGTGGGAGGACACATTCAAAGCACTGAAAGAAAAAGTTATTGAATCAAGAATTCTGTATTAGCAAACATGTTCTTCAAAACATAATGGATAAGTCAAGTGTGGTGGCACATGCATGTAATGCTAGTACTTTAGGAGACTGACATGGGAGGATCACAAATTCAAGTCCAGCCTGGGCAACCTAGGCAACTTCTTGACTAAATACCCTGAGTCTGTAGTCTGTAGTCAGGGTATTTAGTCAAGAAAAAGATGCAAAAGTACTCAGAGTAGAAAGGAAGACAGTGAGGCCCATGTCTCAAAAAATAAAAAAGGGCTAGGGCTACCACTCAGTGCACAGGTCCTGAGTTCAATCCATAGCAATGAATAAAAGGAGGATGGGGGCAGGGGAATTATAACTAATGAAATAAAAAGTCAAGAGAATTTATCTTTAGTAGAATCATGCTATGATAAATTTTGAAGGAAATCCTTCAGGTTTAAGCAGAAAGACACTAGAAAGTGACTTGAATTTGCATGAAGAACCAAAGAATATCAGTAAAAGTAACTACATGAGTAAATGTAAAGGACAGTACAAGTATGTTTTTATTTGTAAACTCTTTTCTCACCTGATTTAAAAGACAATGGCATAGAATAATGATTATAAAACTATGTTGATGAGTTCACTATGTATAAAGCCATTGTTTGTATGAAAAATAGCCAGGCAAGGTGGTGCACACCAGTAATCTCAGCACTTAGGAGGCTGATACAGGAGGATTGTTGTGAGTTTGAGGCCAGTCTGGGCTACATAGTGAGTTCAAGGCCACCCTGGACTATATAGTGAGACCCTGTCTCAAAAAACAAACAAACAAACAAACAAAACCCCGAAAACAAGAAAAATATCACAAAGAAGGGAAAAAGAATGGAGCTATATTGTACAAAATGATTGCATACAATTGAAGTTAAATTGGTATTAATCCAGCTAGGTTATTTCCAGTTAAGGCATTGTCTTTCACACTAAAAAAAAAAGTAATCACGTACAATAACACAAGATACAGTGTGAAAATTTAAATGCCTATTTTCATTAACAAAACAATAAACATGGGAATAGAGGAACAAAAAAGACATAACATATAGAAAATGAATAGCAAAATGACATACATAATTAAAGTGAAAAATTGATGTTTTCTTATAAGGGCTTTACAGGTACAAGATAAAGATGTCCACTCTATTCAGTATTGTGCTGAATGTGTAACCGAGGTATTTAGTTTAGTCAAGGAAAATAAATAAAGACATTCAGAGTAGAAAGGAAGAATTAAAATGATCTCTACTAGCCGGGCCTGGTGGCGCACGCCTGTAATCCCAGCACTCAGGAGGCTGAGACAGGAGGATCGTTGGGAGTTCGAGTCCAGCCTGGGCTAGAAAGTGAGCTCAAGGCCAGCCTGAATGGCATAGTGAGACCCTGTCTCAAAAAGACAAGGGCTGGGCATTTAGCTCAGTGGCCTAAGCACCTGCCTGGCAAACACGAGGTCATGAGTTCAATCTCTGGTGCCGCAAAAAAAAAAAACAAAAACATTATCTCTACTCATGGATGGTGACATGATTTGTATATAGAGAATCCTAAAACCTACTAGAACTAATAAACAAGTTAAATAGAGTTGTAGGATAAAAGATCAATTCACAAAAATGCATTGCTCTATACTAACAATGAACAATTCAAAATAAAATTAAGAAACAAAATTGTTTATGACAGCATCAAAAAAGAATAATACACTTAGAAATAAATTTAACAAGAGGTGCATGACTTTGACTCTGAAAATTGTAAAATGTCATAGAAATTTTAAAACATCTAAATAAATGGAAAGAAACTATTATTATACAAGGCAATAATATAGAGATTACAATTTTCTCAAGTTAATCTACAGATTCAATGCAATTGCTATCAAAAATATAAATTTTTATAGAAACAGAAGAATGATTCTAAAATTCATATTGAAATGTTAAGGATCAAGAATAGTCAAAAGAGTGTGAAAAAACTGGAGTATTTAGCACTTTTAGATTTTAAATCTTATTGCAAACTATGGTAATCAGGACATGTGGTACTGGCATGAGAACAGACATTCAGATCAATGCAATAGAATTGAGAGTCCATAAACAGACCTATATAACTACAAGCAGTTGATTTGTACCAAGAAAATTAATGGAGAAATAATAGTGTTTTTAAAAATGGTGATGGGATATAAAAAAGAATGAATTTGCACTCCTACCTCATGCTATTTTACATAAACTCAAAATGGATCATAGACCTTAACATAAGAGCTAAAACTGTAAAGCCCTAATAAGGAAACAGGAATAAGTATTTATAATCTTAAAATAGGCAGTGGTTTCATAGTTAAGGCTCCTAACGCATAAGCAACCAAAAGAAAAAAAGATACACCTGAGCTCATAAATCCTAGAAAAATCTTTGTTCTTTTAAGGAGAAGAAAGAAAGAAAGAAAGAAAGAAAGAAAGAAAGAAAGAAAGAAAGATAAAATTCACAGACTAAGAGAAAATGCTTACAAAGCACATATTTGGTAAAGGACTTACATCCAGAATGTGTAAAGAATTCTTTTGATTCAACAATAAAAAGACAAAAAATTGGAAAAGTGAGCAAAGGATTTGAATAGGTATTTTCCAAAGAAATACAAATACAGATGTAAACCCATGAGATACCTTTCCATACCTACTATACCTATTATATTCTACAGATTATTCCATACCTATTGTAATAAAGGCATACAATAGTAAAAATTAACTAAGATTGGGGAAATTTGAAATCTCCTACATTGTTAATGGAAGCGGAAAATGGTGCAGTGACAAGAAAAAAAAAAACTTAGAGTTATCATATGATCCAACATTTCCATTTTCCCCTAAATAACTAGAAGAATACATATATATACACAGAAACTTGTAAATAAGTCTTCATAGCATCATTATTCATAACAGTTGAAATGTAGAAAAAACCTAAACATCCACCTGCTGTTACATAAACAAATTGTGAGGTATCTGTTCTGTGCAATAGAATATGATTTAATTATCAAAAAGAATTAACGCAAATGAAAACTTTGTTAATGATCAAAAAGCATGAATAACACTTTGAAAACTTTATGTTAAGTGAAGGAAGCCAGACAAAAACGGCCACACATTGGCCTTTTACATATATATGAAATATTTGCAACAGGGAAATCAGTAAGGACAGAAAAAAATATTATTGGTGGCCACATCTTTTGAGGTTGTAGAAATGGGAATGACTGAACGAGGGTACAGGGTTTCTTTTTGTGGAGATGAAGATATCCTAAAATTAGATAATGGTGAAATAATAACTCTGTGAATATAGTAGAAACAATTAAATCAAATACCTTTTATTTATTTGTTGTTGGGCTGGGAATTGAACCCAGGACCTCACACAAACTAGGCAAGTGTTTTACCGCTGAGCCGTACACTTTGCATATTTAAAGGGTAGCCCTTATGGTGTATCTCAATAAGTCTACCATGTGGAAAGCGAAGATTCAAATAGAAATGCTGAAAATAAAAACACCGGTGAGCACATTCTATACCCAGTGAAAATAGCTTTTAAAAGATGAAAGAGAAGTGAAGACTTCTCAGGCAAATGCAAGCTGACAGATTTCATTCCCAGAACAGTTACTCTATGAAAAATATTAAGGGCCATTATTCCATGAAGAAAAACATGGTAACAGTGAAACTTGGACTTCCCAGAGAAATGAAGAGCCTCAAAATCACTGGAAATGGACACCAATAAGAGATGCTTTTTTCTTTACTATTTGTTCTGAAGCAGAATTGACCCTCTAAAGCAAAAGCAATAACAATCGTGGTTTATAATGTGTGCAAAATAAAATATATAGCAAAAAGAATGGGTAGGATGAATCAGAAGCATTCTTTGTATAATGTTCTAACAGTGGTGAGTAGATATGATCGGACTTTTGGTTTTTATTTTTGTGAGTTGACAGGATATGATGTGTTAAGGTAACAAACAGTGGGCCGGGGATTTAGCTCAGTGACTTAAGTGCCTGCCTAGCAAGCGTGAGGTCCTGAGTTCGATCCCTGGAACCAAAAACAAATAAAATAAATAAAATAAAGAAATAAGGGGACTAAATGAACAAAAGCCCTAATTTGGTCTTCATCCTACAAGCAATCTAGAGTACATCCAATAATGATTCAGTTTCATTTTTTTCCCATATAGCAAATTTGTTTTCCCAAAAGTATCTGCTAGATTCTTTTTCTGACTGTTTTATAGACATTCCCTTATCATAAATTCAGTTTCAATATGTAAGTGGGTCTATCCACAAATTTTCTATACTGTTCAGTAGATCTGTGTTTCTTCTTGCACTGACATCATTAAAAATTTACATGGCCATTAGAAAACTAGTATTAGAATGAATATTCCTTAACTTAATAAAGGTAATATATAAAAATCCAGAAAATATCATACTCAATGGAGCATCCTCAAGTATGTTTCTTTTGAGTTTGGGAATTACTGTTATTATTTAATACAGTATTGGAGGTTCTTATAAATTGCATAAAATTAAAAAATGAGGTCAAAGAGATATTAGAAAGAGGAGCCGAAACTGCCTTGATATGCAGCAATATGATTATAGGAAAAAGCAAATAGCACAAAAGTTATTAGAAATTTAAGCATGGTTGCTTGACACAAGGTTAACCTGGCAATTACCAACTAGAAAACATAATTTTAATAAGATAGTATTGATAGTAGCAAAAAAATCCTACAAAGTATGAGGAAGTGAACAAGAACACTAAGGCTTCTGTATCCTAAACATCTTTAAATGACATGAAAGACTTGAATAAATGTCAAGCCATCTTGTGTAATTGGATAGGATACTCAGTATTTTAAAGACATCAGTGGAATTTCAAACTAAATTTCAGTTTGGATATTTTGAGAACCTAGAAAAATTTACTCTAAAACATCTACAGAAGAATAAAAGTACATATATAACTTCTGATAAAACTATTAGTTATTTTAAACCAAAAAGTTTTCTTTAAAAGTCTGGTGAGTAACTGAACCAGATTTAAAAAGGGTCATGAAGAGTAACCTGAGCATGTTTATATATTTGGCTGTTGATGAATTTACTTATTCTTCCTACAAACAAGTGCATAAATTGCTATGATAAGGCTGCCTGCTGGAACACACAACTCTGCTGGACTTTCAGCAAGGTGACAAGCAGGTACCCCCTGCTGCCTGGGATGGGTAAGACATCCAGCCTGTGCTCAATGCAAAAGAGGCATTCTGCTTCCTGTAATAAGACGATCTGACATCACAGGTATATAAGAGAATACAGTCAGGTCAACAAACAGTTCTTCTCAACAACCACGTAGTTTGTTCAAGAAAATATTACAAGAACCATGTTTTTATGCACAGCGTAAGTCACTGCCACTTAATGTTTGTAGGGATTGCTGGCATGCTTAGTGTGATTTTGAGTCTTTCCATTCCTTCATGTGTGGCTCCAAGTTAGGGAAGCCTATTAGACACCCAAGTGGTGGTACCAGGTGAACAGCTGGACGTGAGTCTGGGGCTTGTTGGAGAGGGAATTGAGTTTGATAGCAATCAGTTATACATCTGTGTCGCTGGGAGTGGGACAGATCACCCAGAAGGGAAATGTAGATGTAGAGGAGGGGGTGAAGACAAACATCCTAGAAACATCAATAGTGAAGAGGCTGGGGAACTGAGGAGGAGTGAGTGGAGTGCAGACGTCCATAGGGTAGGAGTAGAGTCGCAGAGTTTGAAGTGTTTGGGAAATAAAGGAAAATTCAGCTGTGTCATTCATTGCAGAAAGACTTGGTTAGGTAGAGATGGAGAGCTGACTTGGACATGAGTCATCCTATTACACGATGATGGCCTTAAGCTGCCATTTCAGTAGAACAGTGGACCTTTGAGTAGCCTCACGGAGTGGGTTGAAGAGCTAACAGGAGCTGGGAAAAGGAGAAGGCAAGAGGAAGAGTAGCTTTAAAGAGAACACTTTTAAAAGAACCAAGAGAGAATACAATGTAAAGAGATATGCCATCTAATTATGATTATTTGCCAATAAGAATGAGCTGGTCAGAGGGACAAATCAATATGGCACATGAGAAGGGAACACTTGCAAGGGCAGAACCCCCAGGAGCAAAAGGGAACTGAAACTCAAAGCAAAAGGAGAGGGGCGGCCTTCCTCATCTCCAGCAGGAGGGGAGGTGAAGCATGCAGACGGAGATGCAGGCAAGCTGATATACATCAGGATAGAGATGGAATGCTTGTTTTCTGACGGTATCCGCCTTTTTAGGAAACGTGGGGCAACACAGTGGCAGGGCAGGTGAGAGTGTGTGAGAGGAGAGGAGAAAGCGCGAATCAGCCATCACAGGCAGCAAGAGAACACAGTATTTCAGGAATGGTAACAGGATTAACAGGCATCTGTAGGCATCACTATAGAATTGTGGTTATAACTTTGAAGCAACTCAAATCAGCTTGATTTGTTGATTATGTTTCAGGAGGTATTCACATGTTCAGGCACACAAGGAAGAGTCAGGGAACAGCTGGGTAGTTAGGGTTTGCTGTTTCCTAGGTGTATCAGTTAGGATGTTTTGACTGCAAGTAACAGAAAACCACTCTCAAGCCAATAAGGGTATAAATTATTTAACTTAAAAGGAGGTTCAAGGGTGGGTCAAGCTCCAGGGTTGGTTGATTTAGTGGCCCCATAAGTTCACCAAGGATCCAGGTTCTTTGTATCTCTACTCTGCTGTCCCTGTAATCAACTTATTCTAATGGCTTGCAAGTGGCAGTAAAGTCTACCTGTTTCCTCATTCGTGTGGAATAAGCAAAAAAGAAAATCTTTCACCAGCTTGGGAGTAGGATTTATCCTCTCAGAATTCAGCATTTACCGTGGGAATGCTACGTGCCGTTGGTTTCAATTGGGCCTCCTGTACCCATTGAGGTGAGAGTCATGGGGTCGCTGGGATAGATTTAGACCAGTGATTCTCACAGTGCAACTTTTGGGCCAGAAGTGTTAGAATCACCTTAGAATTTGTCTAAAAAGCAAATTCTTGGGTCTCATCATAGGCCTACTGTGCCAAATTCTGGGGGTGGGGGTCGAACCCTGCCCTCTGTACTTTAATAAGCCCTCCAGACAATTCTGCTGTGTCACAGAGTTTGAAAACTACTGGCATAGTATAAGATAATGAATACCAAGAGTAAGATGAAGGTTGTTTGAGGAAGCAGGATAGGGGAATAGATACTTACTAGTGTCTGCTAGACCAGGTGAGCACCACACAGTGAGAGAAGATCCAGAGTTGAAGGTGATACACAGGCCCTGAAACAAAGATTAGGAGAGATAACTAAGTGAAGGGAGGAGGGAGGGTGGAGCAGCAGGGGGCCAGCAGACTAGAGATCATGATGAGGGTGAATTACAGTGAGCCAGCAGGATAGAAGGTGAGATGGTCACAAGAATATACTCACAGATCTCCAGCTTCAAGGAGCATAACTGACCAAGGGCTCCACGCTTGGCCCGAGACCACACTGCCCATCTGCTGTTCTCAATCAACAAATAAGTGTGGCCAGGGTACCAAGGCCAGCTGGTTCTGAGGCACACAGAGGCTTTGGGTGACTGACTTGGCTCATGTTGCTGAGCTAACCCTTTAAGCTGCATGGCTGTCTAAGGATCTTTCCAAGAACCTCCTCTCCCAGCCTCCCTCACACATGGGCAGACTTGTACCCTACTTCAGTAGCTCTCCCAGATTCACCAGCTTCCTCCCTAAATTTTTTCTTCCTCAGGCACTTCCCCCTGTTAAAATCCTAGAAGCTGTTGACTTGATTTTGAAAATG
>RJWT010018072.1:0-19039 GCA_004365215.1 Cuniculus paca
CACCTCCCCTCTTCCTTCATCTTCTCCTTCTTTTATGTTTGCAATGCATAATGTTTACATTCCTTGTGTGGAGCTGGCAGTGCAGCATACCAGGTCTTACTGCAAACAATGACAACAGTCTTAATAGAGAAGTTTGTAACTGTGAAGGCCCACATCTCAACAACAGAGTAAACCCAAATAGATAGCATAATGATACACCCCAAGGTCCAAGAAAAACAAGAACAATCCAAACCCAAAGCTAATACAAGGAAGGAAATTATAAAGATCAGGGCAGAAATCAATGAAATTGAGACAAAAAAATGCACAAATAGCGAATTGAAGAGTTAATTCTTTGGAAGAATAAAAAAAAATAGACAACCCTAGCCAGTCTAACAAAGAAAGGAGAAAAAAGATCCAAATCAGTGCAATTTGAAATAAAAGAGGCAAAATCACAACAGACACTGCTGAAATAAAAAAAAATTAACATCTACTTTGCAAACCTGTATGTCTTTTCTTAAAAGAGCTTTAGGTCTACCATGAAATCCCCATCTTTGTGACCTAGTTAATTCTCAAAGCCTTCACCTCCAAATACTACTATTGAGGGGAGGAGATTTAGAGTTTCAACATGTGAATTGGGAGAGAGGCATACACATATAACACATAATAAGGAAGGACGAAAGAAAATGCGGAGGGAGGCTGTTGTGTAAAGGCAGAAGATGGACTGACGTTTGAGGCTTTGATTTACCATCTCTACCATTTAACTTAGCTGCTGCATGCTCAGTTTCCAAACTTATGTCTCAAGTGCTAATCCTTGCCTTTAACACTAGTAGTGAGTACTGTGTGCGTGTGCACACTGCCTGCTCCCTTGGTTCTCAGTGACTGGTGTGTCCTTTGACTGACAACATAGAGTACTTGCTTTCAAACCGTACTGGCCTCTCGTGTTGGGTGGTGAAGGAGTCTCTGTTCTTAGACAGAAGCCACACTCTGGCAGGCTGAGGTGGGAGGATCACGAATTCAAGTCCAACCTGGGCAATTTAGCAACATAGTGAGACCCTGCATCAAAATTTTAAAAAATTAAATAGGAGGTTGTGATGTAGATCAGTACAAAGGACTGGATTGAATTTCCAATAATAAAATAAGGCAACTAGCAGGCCTTATTTTGGTTAGAAATCAGAGTCAGAAATCTTGGTTTGAGAATCATTTCTATCATTTTTTAGAGGCACATAAGTTGAAGGACTTATCACCTCATCTGTTAAATAAAGCATTTAAAATTTTCAGATATTTTTAAGACATGATTCTAAATATGTCTAAGCTATTAATTTTCTTTAAGGTAGGAGTGTTGGCTAAAAAGCAGTCCTATGCTTCCCACTATCTTTTGCACACAGTAGGTTCTAATAAATGCAGTATAAATGACAAATGAGATAGTTCTATAATTTAATTCTCTCATCCTCCAGAGAGTAAGGAAACCTCCCAAAGAACCAAGGGACACAAACTTTAATTCTCTGAGTGGTGAGATATCTGAGGCATGCTGTTCCACAGATGCAGGCTTGTGGCCTTAGCTGATAACAAGTTCTTTCCATTAAGCAATTACTCTTGCTGGTGAGTCTGACTTTGGAAGCAATGCAGATGATGCAGACACTGGCAAAGTGAGAGGTTCATATAATAACAGCCAGGTTGGGCCATATGAACAAAAGCTCAGCACAGCCCACTGACATTAACAGAATCCAGTGAAGACTTGCAACATAGTTAGAAGCCAGAGGGGAACAGAGCCAGACAGTTCCTGATGTATGCTTCAGGCCCTCTAATTCAGAATGCACTAACCAGGTTTGCTATGTGGTGATGTTTCAGTAACTACTCACAGACATCTAACTGACATGTGAAGGAATGCCACTGTTGAGAACACTTAGTCCGTATACTTGAAGAACAGCTCTCAATCCAACAGTTAGACACACACACACACACACACACACCCATCACTGTGTACCTCCCTGACACGTAAGTATGAGTTGGAGGTGGCTGTGTGAGGCTCTTGGTTTTTCCACTTGCAATGGGGAATTGAGTCTGTCTAACTCCAGCTGGAGAGTAGATTCTGGAGATAGAAGAGATAGGTGGCATGGGTTGCAGGGACAGGAGTCTGTGGGGAAGGAGGTGAAGAGAGGGAAAAAGAGGATGTTTGCAGCATTCTTCCAAGGCCTTCTTTCTAGATGACATTCCTCCTATCTTTTCACTTCTACAGAAAATGTCCCAGGCTGCTATGTCTCTCTGTCCTGGTGTTTTCTTCTCTTTGGGGATGGGGAGAGGAAGGCACATTTTCAATCTCCCCATCCTGCACCTAGTTAGTCCTGTTTGCTCTGGGTGGGCTGCAGGGCCTCCCACTGCCCTGGAGCCTGCGCTCCTCCAGGAGCCCTTTAGAAATCAGCACATTTCCATCCTGTGAATGTATAGATACCACCGAATGTGTAGAGTCACAGGTCTCTGGTTGTTTGTCTTTATGTTTTATTTTTAAGATCATTGGGGGAAAGTGCACCTTCAAGGATTCACCCAAAGCAAAGAATTGTTGCTATTGACTTTTATCCACTTCCTAAGCACTGCATTTCTTTCAGGCTTCATCAAAGGCATAATCCTTCATTCAGAATCTTTTTCATCACTTTAAATAGTCCTCTTGCCTTTGTTGAAGTTTTCTGCCTTTAGAGAGATGAGGTCAAATCTGCTCCAGTGGTGGAAATAAAATGGAGGAGGAGAACTAGCTGTAACCTTCATGCTCAAAACCAGATAGATGGTGAGCATTTTTTTTTTTTTGAAAAAGAGAGGTACTGCTGGCTACCCTGATCTTGTAAGACCTATCTGAGAAAGTACTATTTTTTAAACAGAAAATGTTAAGAAAAAAGTCTGTGCTAATATATATATTTCAACAAGTTTTTAAAGAGAAAAAAATGATCTCCAAATTGTTTGAGAGAGTCATCGCGGTTCTATTATATCTGTGTAGCAGCAGGGTATAACAAAGCTAAAGATTTAAGGCAATTTTGACACCTGAAAGCGGAACTGCACAGCTTTTAAACCCAAAGAGGATTCAGCCTGCTCACTTATTACTTTCCACATCTTCAAAAGGACAATGTCTCTTTTTTAATCTTTTGGCTTTGCTGTGAAGCCATGGGAAGTTATTGACTTTATGGACACTTTAAGTATACAATCAGGCAGAAAAAGGACATTGGTGCACTCAGGGGCTGTGAGTTCAAATTCTCATCTCTTTGTGACACTCCTCTCCCTGCTCAGCCAAAATTGAAAAGGGCAGAACAAGCAGCGAGGGTCTGCTATGCGTTTTGATGGGGACCCTCTCATTGAGTGCTGGGCACTTGAGCCGTTCGGCTAAAGACATGCTCCTTTCTCGTTTCTGTTGTAATTTTTTTTAATCTGACAGCTCCCAGGGTTCTGTTGGATGATAGTCACAGAAATGCCTGGACTCCTTGTAGCCCCTGTGAGCTAGAATAATGAACAAGCAATTAAATCTCATGCTTGAGGGACTGTGCTGATTGCTTGCAGGAGAGGGGCCAGTCCTGCCTTGCTCACTGCCTGTGGGGTACGGGGCTGGGTCTGTCTTCCTGGGAGGAAAGGCTTCAGCTACCAGCCTGTGTGGACTGGTCAGCTGCGGGGAGGCTTGGGTCCTGGAGAAAAGAGACATCTGTGCTGGAAGCAGGTGCTGGTGGGTATTGTCTCATGAGGTAGCCTCAAGATTGTTATTTGGTAGCAAAATCTAATGGGCTATGACTTCACTTCACTTTAAATAATATCCTCTGATAAATTAATGTTTGCCAAGAACTTTTTAAAAAATGGGTATCTTGGTTTTGACTATTTACTGGTTTTTCTTAGCTAGTTTCTGTGAGATTTAGTCTTATCTTTCTGCATTTTCTATTCGAGTTACCTAATTTTGGTGAGGAGGTTGTCAAGAACAGTGGCAGCTTCCCAATGTTATACTAATAGTAAGTGGTAGAGTCAGAAATGGATCCTAACAGTTGGACTGGGGACTTGGGGCTCTTCACCTCTTCGCTGGCCTACCTGAATCTTAATTAAAGAAGTAATTAAGACTTTAACAAATAATTCTATTAGTAATTAAGTAGATACATACTGAAATTTTATGGGGGCTTGAAATTGGGAATTCAAGAACCAAGGCCCACTTCGGTATTCCTTCCTGTCCTATTGGATCATATATTGTAACAGCTGCCCTACTGGAACATGCATGTTATTGATGAAAAGAACCACATTACAAACAAGAACAGATGTGATATGCGATAAAAGGAATTCCTGCTGTGAGAGCGGGAGCTGTAAAAGAACAGTCTCATGTAGATTCATAGGTCATAGAATCCTATCCTGAGGAAGTGAATTTGAACTAAGATCAGAAGGATTGCTAGGGGTAGTAAAGAGGTAAGGTAGTGTGGGGCAGGAAAATGATGGGAGGTGAGGCTGGCCCCATAGCCAGGGCCAGGCCATCCAGGGACTTTTCTGATCCAAAGGACCATATTTAGTTGTGAAAGGCTGCAATCAGGGAACGACACCATGGCATCTGTGAACGGGAAGGGCACTCTGCTGAAGCCCTGGAGTGAGAGCATGGGATTAGGAGACACGGCTGTAGCTTAAACCACAGTGGCAGAGTGGAGATGTAGGACCTAAGGTGTATTCATGGCTCTTCAGGAGACAGGACAGAGCTCGTGATGGCTAGAGGAGGAGGTCAGCTGGGGGCAAAGGGTGAGTCTGTGGTTTCTGGCTCACACTGCTGGAGGAGTGGTGGTACTGCTTGTTGAGTGGAATGACCTTGGGAGGACTATCCCATCTCGAAGAGAATTTGAATTTTATTTAGTCCCGTTGAGTCTGAGACACCCCCAAAGGAGGTACCATGTAAGTGCTTGTATTTAAAGGTCCAGAATTTAAATGAGACATTGGAAGTATCTGAGAATCGAAGGGGCCGGTGTGCATGAAATGTCTTTAAGAGAGGTAATGAAATGGTAACAGATGATTCTACAGTGGAAATGTCAGAATGCTGGTGTGCATGGAAGAGATGCAGAAGCAGCCAGAGCAGCAGAAATCCCATTAGTGCAGGGCAGCCCAGGATGAGAGAGATGGTTTCAGTAAGACAGGCCAGTGAGGGTCAGGGCTGCTGCCCAATCCACATGGGGAAGACTCTCACGTATCCTCACCCATCTCAGAAACACACTTGTAGCAGGAATTACTGTTATGTCTAACATTGAAAGAACTTAAAAAGTTTGCTGCAAATCACACAATAATTAATAAGTGATAGAGCAAGATTTGACTTACATCCATATTCCTTGCTTTATTTCCCACTATTTTTCTGTAGCTTTATTTTATTCACATTCAAATTATATTTTTGTTTTAAGAAAATGAGTAAAGTGCTATTTTGCTTTGTTAAACAGTCATGATGAGAGCAAGAATGACAATTGACATTTAGTATAAGCTCATAAAATGATTAAAGTTTTAAATATATGATAAATAGGGTTTTAAAACCCATGTATTTGACCCCTTCTTAGGCTGTTTATTTCAAAACTGACAGCACAGCTAAAACAATTACTGACAGACTGCCAGGATCTTCTGTCTCAAGTACTTTCAGGGTCAATTTGTGAAGAAATTACCCAATATAATTCAAAACTAGAATTGGTGAAATAAAGGCCAGTCATTGAGAATGTGTGTAGAATATCACATGAGGGATTAAGAGAATTACAGTAAATTGGGAATTTTTATTTCTTTCATCATTATGGATATCAGAAATCGAGACAAAATGACCAAGTGAATGCTGGTTAATCACAAAGATAGTTTACATGTACCTTATGGAAAATTCACCGAAATCATGTGTGGATTTTTTAAAAAATCCTCAAATATGCCCTAAATATATTTGAGTCCAAGAATTTTAAGTTCTGGTCTTCCTAGCATTGGGAACTGAGTGAATTGGCATGAATGATTCACTGGCTGGGAAGTAACAGAATGATTCACGTTGGGATTGCAAAATGTTCTGCTTCATGCCTCTGAGGAGGAAATTGATAGAAATTATTTAAACAGGTGAATGAAACTAAATCCTGAAAACACATGGACCTTCAGGCCTTCAGGTAGGTGAGATGGCTGTTCAGTCAAAGGCTCAGATGCACTGTCCTTTGCTCTTCTCCCATTTCCTCTATTGTCCCCCTCCTAGGAGGATGGACTTCTTACGGCAAGGACTGAGTCTTATATTCAGTGTCTGGGCCACGGTAAGTGTTTGTTAAGTAAGCAATTGTTAGAAGGCTGAGCAAGTGAACAAATATCAGGAAAGGAAAGAATTGAAAAGGATGTTGGAGGAAGGAAAGAAAAATGACTTTATGTTCTGAGAGAAAGAGAACCTGGGATAATTGTGTGTTCTTGGATACCTTCGAGAGTTTTATTGTTGCTTGAATGTGAATCTAAGACCTGGATTACTGACAGAGAGGAGTTATAGACTTCAAGATTAAAGGAAAGAAAGGACCACTTAAGAGTGGTTAGGGTAGAAAGAGAAATTCCACCATGGGGCTAATCTGGTGAAGCTGGGAACCAGAAACAAGGCCTTAGCAACTGCATGAACAAACCACCAGGAAAGAAAGCCTGTTACAAGTCTGATTTAATGAGTTAGATTGACTTAGTTCATTTGGGGAGACAATGTTTTTGTCACTTAAGGAATTTTTGCCTTTAGTTTTTTACAATTTGCAGAAACCATGTTGAATGCTTTAAAGGTAGTGGAATTTATATAAGAAAGTAAAGTCGAAATAGTCCAGTGATGATAGATACCAAGCAGGTAGCAAGAAAGATCCTTATTTCAAAGATCAGATCTTTGAATGTGGGCTTCTTCTCTATCTTGTTTTTCTTGCTTTAGGGTCTGGCCCGGGAAGGTCCTGAGCCTTAGCAACTAGTGAGGTTAAAATAAATCTGTTCAGTGGTAGAAGTAAGAGGAGAACATCCAGCAAGAGAGGACCAGTCTAATTTGCTTATTTGCAATAATAGATCTGTCCTAATTAACTTATTGGAGACAAGTATTCAGACTGTACAGAGCCATCTTTCAGGCCTAATTTTCTTTAGGTCCTCACAGAGGACTTGGCCCTCTCAAAGGTTGGCCTCCAACTGCCATGGAGTTGACAGACTGCTGGAGGGGTTGTTACTTTCGACTCTCCTTCGTGGGCTAAGAAGCTCTCTGGTTAAAAAACTTTACCTGCTGGGGCATTAATTAATTAACTAACTAATTATATTAATTATTAAAGAAGTATCATATTTTATAAAAATTAGATTATCCAAAGAGTTGCTTTTTTTTGATTCTTTGTTAGAATTTTCAGCTTCACAGGGCAACCCAATAGGTTAAAAATCAGTCAAAGAGGGAAAGATGAAGATCAAAATAGGAATCAAATAGTTTAAGCTCATGAACATCAACATAATGGAAATACATTCTTTTATCTGAATTTCTTGCTATTGGCTTTGGGAAACATTTCTCTAGATAAGATTTGAATCGATTTTTGATGCAGCTTTTCACTGTTAAAAAAAATTATGGCTTTTAGATTTTTCTTCAGTGCAAGGGAAGAAAGGAAAGGTAGGACTCAATTCTCTGCACTAACTGAGAAGCAAAAAGCCAGGGGAAAATCTAAGCAGCTTCAGTGATGGAACTTGGGGTTAGACAATGGCTTTTCCATTTCTGACCTCTGTCTAAACCTCCCTAAGTCTATAAAATGGGGATATCTCAAAGTTCTTCATGAAGATAAAGGAGGTAATGTGCGTTATGTGCCTGATCTGGTATTCATGCTAGTGCATGGAAGCCAGTTAATGCTGTAAGTATTGGCTGCTATTTTGTCTTTTTCCACATTATTAAAACTTCGCTATCCATGTATAACTTTCTTTTCTTGTCTCTTTGAGTCCATTTACCCCTGAACATTTTCATTCTTCATTTTATATATGTGACTTGTCCCTAGCCTAGGTTTGCTGATATTGATTGAATATATGAATGGATACAATAAAAGTTTCTCATGCACTGGCTGTTTTCTGAAAAGCAAACAAATAAATAAAGGAAATCTTGGAGTTCACTGGATATTAATTATATTAAAGCCTTTTCAAAGGCATTCAGCCCTTTATGAAATTCACCTTCTGGTTATGTTCTTATTCAAGACATACTATTAGGCTCCAACTATGTCTATAATTTGCATTTATCTTTCAAGGAAATTTTAAAAATTTCCTTGAAAAAATTTTAAAGGGCTTCTCAGGAATACATCATCCAAAATTCCCTGTCTTATAGAAATTATATTTTGTGGGAGAAATCCTGTTACTCAAATTTATTTATCTTACGTGGCTAAATGATTACCTGTTCCTCATCAGCATATTATATGATGATATTAATGGGGAAGTGACCCTTTACGTCAACTGGTATAATTCAGATATCCTTAACAACAGAGCAGGTATATTTTGGTGGAATACTTTAATTGGTCCATGGTCTGTTAAGTAGATGATTGAAGTCTGGGCACTGTTTTTAACTTCCAATAGGTTTCAGCCTGAATTCTACAATCAGCTTTCTGAGAGGGTTAGTATAAAACTGTGTTAATTCTCTGCTGTTCCTCTATTTTCTTTTTCGTCAGTATTTAAACTAGGTTTTAAGATTTGCGAGGAAAGAGGAAGCAGAACATGGTGGGCATTCGGGCTGGAAAATTCCAAGTTTCTGGCTTCCCGTGTGTAGTTTGTTTGTTCTTTCTATGTATATCTTGGTTTCCCAATGATTTAAACTTGGTGTAAATGTTGCTACTTATCCACCTGTCAAGGATGGTGTGAGAATGAGTAATAATATCTGAGCCATATTTTTGCTTCTTAGAAGAAAGGTGCTATAAAAATACGAAGTGTTATTTCATTAAAAATACTTGTATGATAACAGCATATGTTAAATTCAATTTCCTTGACCAATTTTATAAATATATTTTGGTGTTACAATATGGTTGTTTTTATGGTTAGTATGTGTGTATCCTACACTCTGTTCTATTTTCTGTCTGGGTGGTGTAACATATCAGTGTTTAAGAAAAATAAAGACATCATTCTAGATAGATAATGAAGCTGCTGCTAAATATTTTTTTTCTATTTCAATCAGTAAGATTCTCACTGAATATGTATGACATTAATTTTACACCCATATACTAGGATATTATTAAAATTTAATTTGGATAAACACCTCGTATTTTTTATAATCTATATCAGTGATTCACTACCTGCATGACAGAGGCATCACAAGATTGAACCAAAGCTCCAAGCTTCAGAGACCAGAGAGGGTACTTGCTGGTGTCAAACAGGGACCACTGGAGTCCACACTTAGTCCGTGGAGAATACATTTGTCTTGCTCAGAATGCCAATCAAGAAACATGTCCCTTTGCTAAAGAGGTGGATTTGAACCCCTAACTTCACTGTACCATGCCCAGAGAACATAGCAACGGCAAATACATGGAGACATAGTACAATCACAGCATTGTATGGTATTACTTTGGTAATGGATTCATTAAAATGCACAATAGACTTTTTGCCGAGTAGAATTTAGGATTTTCAGCAGCCTCTTTTCCTACTTTCATTTTTCTCAGCAAATTACTTGATTTCCTACATTACAGATAGAAGATATCTCTGTATCACTCACTGAATCACTTTTAAACTTATTTATGTTTAGATTTTCATTTGAAATAATTTTAGAAATCTATTTGGATTTATTAATTTTTCCATTAATGTACTTTTTCTCCAGGATCCCATTCAGGGTATCATAATGCATTTGGTCATCATGTCACCTTAGTTTCCTCTGATCTGTGACAGTTTCTCTGTCTTTACTGATCTTTCATAACCTTAAACATAAGAAGAATGTGGTCAAGTATCCTGTGGAATGTCCACCCCTCAATTTGAGTTTGTTTAATGTTTTCTCATAAATATGTTGTGTTAGTCAGTATTCCAACATTGTGACAACACACCTAAGAAAATCGGTTTAAAGAAGAAAGATTTACTTGGGCTCATGACTTCAGAGGTTTTGCTTCATGGTCATGCAGCCAGGTTGCTTTTGGAACTGCGGGAGTACAGTGCATCATGGCAGGAGCACATGAAGAAGAAATGATGCTCACCTTGTGGTATACAGGAAAAGAAAGGAGGAGGAAGGAAGGAGGAAAGGAGGACTGAGACCCCAAAGTCTCTTTTGTCTCTCCAATTAACTACCTTTCTTCTAATAGGTCCTATCTCTTAAATGTTCCCCCACCTCCCAATAGCACCATCAGCTGGGGACCAAGCCTTCCACACATCAAACTTTGAAAGCCATTTAAGATTCAAAACACAACATATTTGAAATTGTAGATTTGGGAGAAGAATACAGAAGTGATGTGCCCTTCTCATTGTATCACACCAGTAGCCACATAATATCAAGTGACTTGAACCATAATCATTTGGCTAAGGTAATGTTGGCTAGGTTTCTCCACAAGAAAGTCGTTATTTTTCTGTTTCTACAGTCCATTAAATAGAAACATACAACTAAGTCCAGCCAATGGGGGGAGGTATCAAAGAATATATGGTCATGTTTTAAAACCACAATAGTAAGAGTAAATTTGGTGAAGAATATAAATGTGATATATAGATATTCCTGATGCATGAAGGTCTGATTTGTGATTTGTTCCACTTTACAGTGTTCAAAAGTGACGTACCTTCAGTAGAAATAGTTCAAATTTTGAATTTTGATCTTTGCTGGACTACTGATATGTATCTATTCCTCTCTGTCTCAATGTTGGGCAGTAGTAGGTCCAGTTACAACTCCCATCAGCCACATGATCAAAAAGGAAACAACTGATACTCTACAGTCAACTATATTGCTAAGCTATAAGATTTGGTATATGAAGTGTGTTAAATGAATTTTCAGTTTATAACATCTTCAACTTATCATTGGTCTATCTGGATGTCAGCCCATCATAATTGGAGAAGCATCTGTATTCTGTTTCTTTTTAAAATTTACCCACTAATTTTAGCAACTGTCAATAAGTATTGCTTCCAGCAATGACTATCGTTTCATTCTAATGGTGATTTCCTATTTGTTGATTCCTTTTATGTTTATTGATTAGACTTATTCTGTAAGATTGGTCTTTCTCTTTTGTTTATTCATTTACTTGATTATTATGGGTTCATGAATATTGATTTTATTTATTGGGTAATAAATCAGTAACAATGTGAGTTATTATTATTGTGGTTTGAATGTTCCCTCCAACACGTAAGTTGAAATTTAATGGCCATTGTGATAGTATTAAGAAGTGGGGCCTTAAAAAGGTGATTAAGCCCTGAGGGGCTTATGAATAGATTAGTGCAGAGAAGTTAGTTATCACAAGACTGTGATGGCTATGAAAGTAAGTTCAACCTGATTTCCTCTGTCTCAAGCATGCCTATTGCCCTTCTGCATGGTATGATGCTGCATAGAGACACTTGCGAAATGCTAGTTACATATTCTCATACCTCTCCTCCAGAGCCATAAGTCAAATAAATATTTCCTTTATAAATTTCCCGGCCTGTGCTATTCTGTTTAGCAACATGGAATGGACTAAGATAATTATGTTGCTCAAATTTTGCTAGCTTTGACTGCTGGTAGTGTTTTAGATTCATTCTTGAATCCTGTTAACATGTTCGTCATCACAAACAAGCAACTTTTCTTTGAACACTCCCATACTTTTTTGTACTAAAAGATATTCTGTGATCATGTTGTATTTTACTTGTCTTAGAATCATAGAGAGGTCCAGGTGTTAGGGTCTGGGACTTATAGCTAGTATCTAAGTGAGCCATTCTTTGCCAAGCTTTGAGGTAACTTCATCTCTGCTGAATCCCGACTCCACACTTAGTAGAGACTGTGAGCCTGAACCCTTCATTGAAGGGATCCTGATTTCCAGACTCAAAGAAGCTGTGGGTTAATCAGGATCTATTGTTTTAAGCCACTACATTTTGGGGTTACTTATTACATAGCAATATATAACTTGTGCTTCTGTATCAAACACCTAAAATGGAAACGTGGCTTGGGACAAGAGAGTAGACAGAAGCTGGAAAGACACTGAGAAGATGGTTAGTGAAAGTTTGAAGAAATTGTTCATAGCAATGCAATGGCCTCTGAGGAGGCTATGGTGAAGGCTTGGAGAAAAATGAGAAAGGCTGAACTAGAACCTGTACTTGTACAGAGTGGCAGAAAGTTTGGCATGGTTGTTGTCTGTATTAACAAAAAAGTAAAAAAGAACTCTGAGTTCACTGAATGGGCTACAGTGCAGAGTTCCTTCTGGTTTCTTGTGGTTATTTATTAAAATGTGAACAGAGATAGAGAAGCAGAAGGAAAGAGTGGTAGTCATGAAGGAGGCAGGAATTTCTGATTTGGGAAACTTTGTGCCTCTTCAGGTGGGAAATATAAGATAGGACAATCTGGAATTAAGAGATGACTTTTAGGCAAAAGCGAACTTGAGGCAACGACAAGAAAACAGAAACTAGAAGTGAAGTCAGGACCTTGCTAGACAGCAGCAACAGCCTGAAAAGGGTCTGTACTTGGCTCTTGGTTCTAATATCATCCAGATAAATCTAATTTTTAGCCTAAATTTGAATCCAGAACCATATCTGCAAAGAAGAGAAGAAAACAAAGCTATGGGTTGCACAGCTATGTGTTTTTAGCAATGTGCAAAGTGCATATTACTATGAAAAAGGGGAACATACCGTAGGGGAGCATTAACAGTCTTTTTCATTCTTGTCTCCAAGGGAAGAGATGTAAGACAAATATTGACAGACAAACAAGAGTTAAAAAATTGCATCCAACAACCCTCACTTTCAGCAGGCCATAGGCAGAAAAGAGTTCAAAGATATTGATGGTAGTGGTGTACAGATCCACAGACTCTGGGTACAGTGCTTGGCTTTTCCCTTCCTTTCCCATGGGAAGTGAGGGAGTGTCCCAAACCAGTTGTAAAGGGTTCCAAGAGAGTTGCTAAGGGAGATGGTGCATCCGTAAGAAGGTAGGCCAGACAGATTCAAGTGCCGAAGCATGAGGGCAGTGATGAGGGAGATGGACCTGGGTGTTTGGGAGTTGGTGGGAGTGTGAACACAATGACTGTCATTAGTTTTTTCTCCCCTGCAGGAGGCAGAAGGTCTGTGGTGGTTGGAGTTAGTGGACAGTCAGTAGAGGAGAGATGCCACAGAAAGGAGCCTGTGCTCCCAGTGCCTGTGTCCTGGGCCTGGTCTGCAGAAGAGAGTTGGGACCAACTACCCTGATGCAGTCTGTGAACTGTATCACAGGGACTGGAGAATGAAGGAAGCTGACGAAAATGCCGGAGGTGTCTGTGACCGAGCCCTGCAGATGCAAAACTTAGGAATTCCTGTGAGGGCCACTGAGAAATCCCTAACCCATCCTGTGTGAGCCAACATTGGAATTCCTGCCAGAAAGAACAGGACAGCCAACTGGCAAAAGCCAAGAGAGAACACCCACAGACCCAGTGAGTGGAGACTTGCATGACGACTTCTCTGACCCCCACTTCTGTCCTATCCTGCTTGCAGAAGCAGAAGGAGGAGAAAAGGATGGGAAGAACTGAGAGAGAAAGATGTAGAACAGGTTGCATATTCTTTCTGCTGCTTCAAGCTTTAAGCCCCCCTGAGAAACTTTGAATTGAATGTGATATTAAGTGTCTCATTTTTATACTGGAAATTAAATTTTTACTTGTTTAGTTTTGTCAATAGTGCATTCATGTGGTTTAAAATCAAAAATGTATGATGAAATGTCTCCTCACAACTGTCCTTTATCAAGATTGAAATATTCGATACTTAAACACTCATGGAGATCCGTGAGCGGGCTCACCCATTTTCATTTCACCGTACATCCTGGCACCCTCTGTGCTCAGAATGTGACAAGTAGGGCTCTTAGCATCACTAATGGGGAAATCACATTTCCTTCCTGTAGTCTGTGACACAGCTCATATGGAGCTTAGAGCGCAGGAAAAATATTTTTTAAACACATGAACTTCTTTTATTCCTATAGTGCATGTATTTAAAAAAATATTTTTACTGCGCTCCAAGTTCCATATGAGCTGTGTCATAGACTACAGGAAAGAAATGTTAGAAGACAGGTCCAGGTGCTCAGACAGGGATTCAACACAACCATGGCTTAAACGAGATGGAAGTTTATTTCTCTTTTGTTACTTGTCTGGGCATAAGCAGACTAGAACTGGTGGAAAGGCTCCACCAGGCCTGAGATTCAAGTGGCTTTTCTCTTGTTTCTCTGCCCTCCCTAAAGCCAAGTTGGCTCACCGGCTCGCTCACAGTCTAGTCAATAAGAAGCAAAAGGTAAAGGGAATACCCTTTAATTTTAAAGGTAGGATATCCAAAACACATGATATCTGCCCTCGTCCTGTTAGAACCTCATCACGTCGCTGTACTGATTTGCAAGCAGTGCTGCAAAAAGCAGTCTGGTTTTTTTTACTGTGTGTTCTGTTTAGCTAAAAATGTCATTACCTGAATGAAGGGGAAACAGTTATTGGGAGACAATAAGCAGTCTTAGCTGCACATTATCTCTGCATTTGTATGTGTGCAGCCAGTGAGAGTTTTAACTACTCATTACTATGAGCATAACTATGGGTCTTAATCTTCATGTTTATAATGCTTCCTGATTAACAAATTAGGGTCATGGATTTCAGTGAGCCACGGATCCACTTAATGCTAAATCACATTCAGGCCACATTTCTCTACCTTTCCCTGCAGTATCACAGCTGACAGACTTTCCCAAAATAATCCTGCCAACATCTAGACACAGTGTGACTGTGACCTTCCCACCTATCCATATAGGAAAGGAAGTTTGCTCAGCTTGACTTAATCTGAGTGAGCCTACCTTTTCCTTTGGGAAAACTATGGTTCTATCTTCTAAGGGCTCACCAACCACCATTTAATAATTCTGTCCCAAATTTTTGTCAAAAGAGTTCATTTCAACTGTATCCACCTTTCATTTTTGGTATTCCTTTTGTTCTTACTTTTGAAAGTCAGAACTTCTGGACGGTTCCAAAAGTGCCTATTGCCAACTGGTAGTACCTGCACTAACGTTTGTTATGTTATGTTATGTTATGTTATGTTATGTTATGTTATGTTATGTTATTTTTTCCTGTACGGGTTTAAATTACTTCATGAAAATTGAAGACACATAGTAAGTCACACATAGAGATTCTTTCAATGCCATAGTGTATTAATTTGCTCAGGCTACCATGATAAAATAACACAGACTGGGTAGCTTAGGCGATAGGCTGGGAAATACGCTCCCAGAGTTCTGGCAGTCTAACATCAAAAGTATCTGCAGATTTGGTTTCTTTTGAGATCCTTTTCCTTGACTTGCAGATGGCTGTATCATTGCTGTGGTAGGAGCCTAGTGATTCCTTCACAGATGGTAGTCTCAAGTCCCCAAGGGGTTTCTGCCTGAGAGGCATATTGGAAATACCCTCATTAGGAACAATGGCAAAAAATTCAAAGTAGCATTGCATTGCTAGGTCCTCTCTGGGGACAGAGCCAAGGGAGAGACCTCTCCATGAAGTTAGACGAGAACCTGTGGATAGAGGAATAAATCATCATACTTCTTCCCACATCCAAATGACAGACTTAGATATGACTTTTCTCATCAGCATATGTAAGGAAGAGACAGAAAAATATAAAGTGATACAGTTGTTTTCAGATAAGGTTACTAACCCTGATGGGTGGAGAATTTAAAGAATAGGGAAATAGGGAAATGTTTTATGTGTATAAATGTTATTGAGGATAACAAATTATGTTTCTACAGTTTTAAATATGTATATATGATAAATTTTACAGGATGTATACTTTCACTGTTGTTGTCATAAAATTACATAATGATGGAAACATATCTGTTTTCAAAGTATTTAATCCGTACCTTGAGTTTTAAAATGCAGTGTTTTTCCAATCACTGTAAAAAAGTTATCTCACTTAAGGCAGCATATGCATAATTTTTTCTTTTGTATTTTTTTCTTTAATAATGAATAACTTAGAGCTGATTTCATCATAGAAAAGGTCAGTAAATAGAGAACTCTTGTCATTTAGTAAAAGCAAATGGGTAGCTTATCTATAAATTTAACAATTATTTTACGTAACTCGCTATAGGTAAACAATGTATCTTTCTGTAGAAGTATGGATTTTTGTCTTTCCTGTAATTTGTTATGAAATATTATAAATTCTGTATACATTTACCTTAAGTTTTGTCTGAATGCTGTGTTGTATTTAAAGGTTTTATTTTAATAACATTAATAGCACTGATGACACTCTGTACACCTTGTGCCTTTCTGGCATCGACATTGCTGCAACAGTCTACCTATAAATGACGTAAGTAAATGTTCTTTATGCATACTGCTATCTCTGCAAACTTAACTTAGATCACTTTACAGGTCATCTATGTGGTAGTGGAGTACTCATCTGCATAGTGACAGTCTCATTGTAAGTGACCTCTGCCTACTGAAGATGCCAATGGCAGTTTGCCTATTAAGTGTTGGTCAGGATTAATTTGTTTCAGTTTTGGCTAAAATTGACATCGAGTTAAAAATGTTTCATCTCAACCACTGACAGATCAATGCCATTGTCAAAGTCCTCAATAGATTTGAGCTTATTACTTGCCTTTCCTTATTATTACAATTATCTCTGAATCTATCGCTGCATTTAATATCACACTGTCTTAATTATTCTAACTTCAAAGGAAGTTACAGAGACAGAAATCATGAGGGAAAAGGGGTTGGGAGAGATGCAGGAGACTGAATGTGTAAATATTAGCTACTCCATATAACTAAACAAATATTAAAAGAAAATATCTTTAAGCTAGAGGGAGACTAACTTGAGATTGAAAAAGCTCACAGTTCCAAGGAGAATTGGAGAGAAAAACAGACATCCAAGCACATCTCAGCAAATTCATAAAAGTAGATCATAAAGCATAAAAGTGAGTAAGTTTCTAGGCAGAAAGAACAAGTTATCTATACAATAAATTTTGTTCATTTTTAATTATTGCATTAAGAGAATATTTTACTCTATTACAGAGAAAAGCTGCTTTCATATTATGATCTTTAATTCAGCAATTTTAATGTACATTCTTTTTTATTCTAATGATATTTTACACATTTTCTAGGACTTTCATGTGAATAATTTTATTATTTATAAGTAATGAAATCTATGGTTGACTGTTTTCAATTCTCATGTTTATTTTTAGTTTAGTATTGTTTTCTTCAATAATAAACTTCCAGAAATGTATACAATAAAATAGGAATATCAGAGAATATTTTCAAAATATCTTCAGTATGTGTAAAGTTGTTGTAGATTTTTGATAGAAATCCTGATAGAGACTTTTAAAAAGCTACCTTCTATTTTTAGCATACTGAATACCTATTTATTTATTTACTTATTTTTTTTAACTCACATATGTTAGTGATGCATAATATTTACATTCATTTTGGGACATTGTTACAAATGTTTGTTATATCTTGATACTTTTTGATCTCCTTCCCCTGATACCCTTCCCCATCTCCGAGACATCTGCTGTTGAATTTGTTTAAATTCTTTTTATTTATTGTGATAGTAAGATAGTTATACTTCCTTAATGTATGAGACATGATCAAATCATGTGGTGAATAATTAAATTTTTAAAACGTTATTACAATAAAGGCACATCATAATTAATCTCCTTCAATATACTTCCCTTTGCTTCAAACACATTTATCCCACTATTCTTGCCATTTTCTGAAGCAGTTCTAAAGTCCTCTTTCTTGAATATCTTTGTTACTTTGTGGTGGCTGGCTGCGTTGTCCTGAATCAATTCAAAACATTTAGCTTTCATAGTCATTTTGACTTTGGGGAGGAGTCAGAAGTCACGTGATGCCAGTTCTGGTGAATAAGGTAGTGTTTTTACAAGCCTGATTTTCCATTGAATGGCACTGGGCGGGAGCACTCACTGAATTTTTATAAAGTCATCTCATAAAGACACTCATTTAAGAGAACTCCCAAAATTGTTTCAGAAAGTAGAAAGGGGGATAAATATGTTTAAAGCAAGAGGGAATATTTTGGAAGAGATAATGGCAATATGTCTTTTACTGCAACTTAAAAAAAAATAAACATTCACCATATATTTTGATCATACCTCATACTATTGTGTAAATATTTTACTAATAACAAAGTATCATTGCATATCTGAGAGAAATTCTAGTTAGTCATGCTGATTTTTCTTTTTTTATATTTTATTAACTAAAAAATTCTTTTTGCTACTAATGGGTTATAGTTCCTAATATTTTGTCCATCTATTTTTATGATATGAAGCTGTTATTTTCCTTTTGAACTTTTCTTGTCATGTTCTGATATGGAGAAAAATTTGTCATATTTTCTATAGTTTGAAATTTTTATGTATTCTATAAAATTATTTGTTCATTGATTATTGATCTGAATTTTATATCTGTGCAGGTGAGAAGATACTAAATGTAAGTTCATATAATGGCTTAGAAACCATCACTGTCATAGAGTAAATTTTATGATTCACATTTTCCTAGAAAATTGTACTTTTTGACTGTTTTCAATTTATTGCCAGTGTTGACAATGTTCTATTAAACTTTTAAAACTCAACTATATTGACTTATATCCCTTTATTTTTTCCTAAAATTGTTATTTCTATATCTCTGAGTTAATTTAGATTTCCCCAACAAAACACTTATGATGCAGTGATTTGTGAAGAAGAGAAATTTATTTCCCCATAGTTCTGAAGACAGAGAAGTTTAAGACAGAGGTTCTGGTATCTGACGAGAGTCTTCTTGCTGTATCATAATACAGCAGGAGGAATGCCATGGCAAAGGGGCAAAAAGAGGGCAAAGGAGAGAAAGAAAGAGGGGTCCAAGCTCATCTTTTGATAAGGATCCCCCTCCTGTGAGAGTTGTATTACCTCATTGGTGAATGGGGAGCCCTAATCACTTACTCAACTCTTGAAAGACCCACCTTGAACAGTGAGGTTCATATTTTGGAAACATGAACTTTGGTGGAAACATTCAAACCA